>BQNB010004299.1:0-108686 GCA_026074375.1 Tanacetum coccineum | reverse complement strand
CAACCAATTCATCAAAACTTCTACCCTATGAATTGAAACAACCAAACCTTCAAAATTAAGGCTTTGTACATATGGGAAATTGTATCCCATTTCAATATCCCAATCAATTGCAACAAATGCAAGGGATGTACAACACTTACATTTTTGGACCCATAAGATATTGGGGACCAAACGCTTGAATTTGTTTTTGTTAAAATAGGTATGCTTGAGAACAAGCTTGGAACTGGATGAGTGGATCAAAGATAGTGGTTGCTCCAAACATATGACCGGTAACAAGAGTTTATTCTCTACCTACAAAGCATACGACAGAGGAAATATTGTTTTTGGAAGTAACTTAAAAGAAAGGATCATAGGCAAAGGTACGATCTCTAATGACTCTCTTACTATATCTAATGTAGAACACGTAGATAACTTAGCATTTAACCTACTTAGTGTCGGTCAAATTTGTGACAATAAGTGTTAAGTCTTATTCACGGAAAAAGGTAGTGAAATAATTAAAGATGGTAAAATCATAGGAAACGAGATTAGGGAAAATGATTTATACGTAATGAAATTAGGAAATAAGTCTCAAGACAAATTATGTCTCGCCACGGTAGTGGATAATTCTACCTTATGGCATAGAAGACTTGGTCACGCAAATATGCGTTTAATTCAATCATTGTCATCTAAAAAATTAGTTAGAAACTTACCTAAGCTAAAATATGATAAACATTTTTGTGATGCGTGCAAAATTGTGAAGCAAGCTCATGCAAGTCATAAAGCTAAAAATATGGTTTCCACTAAAAGATGTTTAGAATTATTACATATGAACTTATTTGGTCCATCGGTAATTAAAAGCTATGGATGTAATCTATACACCTTAGCTGTAGTAGATGATTATTCTAGGTATACCTGGACTAGATTTCTAAAAACTAAAAATAAAGCTTTTGTGAAATTTGAAATATTAAGTAGAAAAATTCAAAACCAACTAGGTAGCTCTATAAGAGCTATTAGAATGGATCATGGTTGGGAATTTGATAATGAAGTACAATCTGAAGCTTATTGTGATGCACAAGGCATTACTCATAACTTCTCGGCTCCACGTACTCCACAATCAAATGGGGTAGTAGAAAGAAAGAATAGAACCTTACAAGAGATGTCTAGGACTATGCTTAACGAACAATCCATTCCACAAAAGTTTTGGTGTAATGCCGTTGATACGTCAACTTATATACTAAATAGAATATTAATTCGACCAATACTAGGAAAAACCCCTTATGAAATATTTAAAGGTAGGAAACCTTCTTTAGAATATTTTAAAGTATTTAGAAGCAAGTGCTTCATTTTGAATACTAAAGACTATCTAACCAAGTTTGACCCAAAGTCATACGAAGGTGTTTTTCTAGGGTATTCTCAAAATAGTAAAGCTTGTGTAGTATTAAATAAACATACAATGAAAGTCGAAGAATCACTCAACGTGACATTCGATGAAAGTCCTCCTCCTACCAAATTATCACCATTGGTTGATGATGATGTTGGTGAAGAAGAAGCCATTAGAAAGAATACCAAAATAGTAAATACTAATAATGAAGAAGATGAGTCGATAGAAGTTGACGAAATCGTTAACATTAAGGAGTCCAAGAATCATCCACTAGATCAAGTCATAGGAAATCTTAATCAAAGAACCTTAAGATCTCAAGCCCAAAATCATAGTAATTTCTTTTGTTTTATATCTACAATAGAACCCAAAAATGTCAATGAAGCATTAAAAGATGAAAGTTGGGTTGTAGCTATGCAAGAAGAACTAAATCAATTTGTAGCTAATGATGTTTGGGAATTAGTCCCTTTACCTATAAGTCAATCCGTCATAGGAACAAAATGGGTCTTTAGAAATAAATTAGATGAAAACGGTATAGTATCTAGAAATAAGGCTAGATTAGTAGCACAAGGATATAATCAACAAGAAGGTATAGATTATGATGAAACATATGCTCCGGTAGCTAGATTAGAGTCAATTAGAATACTTCTTGCTATTGCTTGTGCAAATGATTTTAAATTATATCAAATGGATGTAAAAAGTGCTTTTCTAAATGGTTTTATAAACGAAGAGGTTTACGTTGCTCAACCTCCGGGGTTCATTGATTTTCAAAAACCAAACTATGTTTATAAACTTAAAAAGGCTTTGTATGGTCTTAAGCAAGCTCCCAAAGCTTGGTATGATAGACTAAAAGCATTTTTGATAAAACACGAGTATTCAATGGGAATGGTCGATAATACACTTTTTACTAAGAAATCAAAATCACATCTTATCATTGTTCAAATATATGTCGACGACATTATATTGGGTTCTACGAGTCAAAACTTGTGTGATGATTTTGCAAAAATCTTGCACGACGAGTTTAATTGAGTATGATGGGGGATTTGAACTTCTTCTTGGGTCTTCAAATCAAACAAATGGAAGACGGAATATTTTTCAATCAATCGAAGTACATCAAGGAGATGTTAAAAAAGTTCGGGTTGGAATATTCCAAACCAACCAAGAAGCCGATGTCAACGGGGATCAAGCTCACTAAGGACGATGAAGCCGACTCCATGGATAGCTCTAAATATCAAGGTATGATTGGTAGTTTACTTTATTTAACTGCAAGTAGGCTCGATATTATGTTTAGTGTTTGCTTATGTGCCCTTTTCAAGAAAATCCTAAGACTACTCATTTAGAAGCCGTTAAGCGTATATTTAGGTATATTAGAGAAACTAGTCACTTAGGATTGTGGTATCCGAAAGGAACCAAAATAGAAACTGTAGTTTAAGCCGACTCCGACCACGCGGGAGATTACGTTGATCGCAAAAGCACAAGTGGCATTTGTACGTTCATGGGATGTTGTTTAACATCTTGGTTCGCTAAGAAACAAACGACCCTTGCTATCTCCACGATCGAAGCTGGATACGTCTCCGTCGGGAAGGCATGTCAACAAGCACTATGGATGAAACAAGCTCTCATCGATTACGACATACACCATCGACTTAAGTAAAAATCCCGTACAACACTCTAGAGCTAAACATATAGAACTACGTAACCACTTTCTACGCGATAACGTCCAAAAGGGTAATATTTCTATTGAGAAAGTTGCATCCGAGGATAATATAGCCGATATATTTACTAAACCATTAAAACATGAATTATTTAATTATTTAAGATAGTTCAATTATTAGTTAGGATTAGGGATTGATGGAACTTTTCATGGATAGTGATCCTTCATCATCCCAAAAATAATTGTAAGCGGAAACTTTAATGAAGTAATTATTCATTATTCAAAAGATGATAATTCTCATTACTAGTTCTAATTACAAAACTTTCGTTCATGAACATAATCGATATTAGAATTTTACTAGATAAAGAAAATATCAATAACATGACCATAGATATTTTCAAAGTCTACATGTATGGACAATACATGAAATTATGAAATCGATTGAAAAAAGACGAAAAGGACAATCATCGAATTGCAACTCACACTTGTGTTGACGATGTTTTGTTGAGTCTAAATGTTTATAAATGATTGTGTTATTAGTAATGGTCAAACTTATGCTAAAAGATAACACACTCCTAGTAGGATCGACTACGTTGAAATTCCATCGGGAAATTCACGACAAGTTACACGGTTAACTCAAAATTTGGAAGTCGAATCCGAAAATTATATCACATACTCCTAATAGTAAGTATAACACACTCCAATTGCTAAAAACATAACACCATATCTCAATTTGCTCAAAAATCAACTTTGTCTGTGTTTTTGGAGACATGCGAACCACGGATCCACCATATGGAGATTCGTACGTTACTTAGGTGGATTTGTGAGTCTCAGATCGGGAGTAAATAACATATTTTAAATAAATTATGACCACAACTATTATTATACAAACACACCTACAAACTCAAACACTAAAATCCTCAAACAAACATAACACAAATTGGCAATTAAAGCAATTAATATACAATATCATCAACAAATCATCAATCTATAACAACTATTGTAAGGGATTTCATCTTATTTTCTTCTAAATTTTGTGTCTAGGGTTTTAATTTTGCTTAAATTAAATAATTTGGGGATTTAAATTGTTCATACTATTTTTGCACAATTAGAACTATGATATAACAATGTATAACTATTATAACACTTAGAAAGCATAATTGAAGCGATTCGGCAAAAATCATTTTTCGCCAAAAACCCCAAGTTATTATTTTTGAAACTTCACTTCTAAGAACCTTTCAAAACTAGGGTTGTTAATACAACGCAAAAATATTTTTCTTCATGCATTAGGTCTCATGAATGTATATACGAGATGCTTAACTCATAAGTATTTTTTGTTCCATTCATCTAGAGCAATACAAAACATAGGTTGTGCATTAAGGTTTGCTTACTACTAGTATTAATACTATTTTCTCTTGTTGTTTGAGTCAAGCAAACCGCACACCCACATCAAGTCCATATAGACACACTTATATTGTGTTTTTCACTTATCGAGTCATTATCATAATTTCTCATTGAAATCACTATACATCATGTAGGTACCAAAATGCTAAGCGAATACCAACAAGACTACAAGAAAACCCGTGCTTATGCTCCAAATATCTACAATCATCCAAACATGTTCGATACACTTAGGGATATTTATAGGACTTTAGAAAGTATATATGTTCATGAAGGGAGAATCATTGACCCATCTTTCTACAATGACCTTAGTGATGACTCAGTGGCCAAGTTTACCACCATAGGTTTTGATTGTTTGCTATCTCTAGATGAGCAAATTTGTCCTAAGTTTATCTTTGAGTTTCATAAAATTCTTAAGCTAGAAAGAGACTTCAACAACCATTTCTCAATCCAATTCACTATCAACAATCATCATTTTAACCTTTCCCTTGCTTAATTTGCCGAGCTTACCTATCTCCCTAATCAAGGCATTAGCATCTACTCCGATGCATGGGGTCTTGATGAACTTGAGAAAACCCTAGAGAAAATTGAACCTTACAACTCACGTCATCCTGCTCTTGATGATATCCGAAACCTAATCCATAGAAGAATCGTTTATGAAAAGATAGACAAAGAGGGAAACACCATCCACAAATTGCCAAACAAAATCAAAACAAGTGAGCTTTTTGATCACCTCAGACCTTGTGAACTAGTCATTAGGAAAAATGTCTACTTCGCCGTAGGAAATAGAGACCACACTCAAGTAGTTATTGCTTTGATGTTGTATTGCCTAGAAAATAGACAACCCTTCAACCTTGCCTACTTCATCATTAGGAGGATGTACTTCTTTAGGGATAGACGAGACAAAGTTCTACCATATGGCATGATCTTAACTCGTCTCTTTAAGAACCTTAAAGCAAACATGGCACAAGGCTCATTTGATGAACGTTACAAACTTGTCCCTAGGAAAATGTCCTCACTTAAGGCAAAACAACCCAAGAAGCCTCCACCCAAAAGAACTAGGAATGTAGGAAAATCTAAACAGACTCAATTGACCACCTCATCCTTAACCGAGTCACCACCCTCTGATAATAAAGATTTACCTAGCACCAAACTTTCCCCTAAGTCATATAGTAGGGCTCTTAAGGACGATCCTAACATGTCCAAGGAGCAAAGGGAGACAAGAGGGATGTTTAAAAACTTGGGTCGAGCGTTGCACAACTTTGCAAGGTTGTTGAAGAAGGGATGTCGGTGAAGGAAGATTTGTTTATGGAACAATTTAGATGTATAATTATCGTATGTCCGAATTGACTTGTTTACTTATATCTGCATGCTTGAATCTGAATCAATCACTTTGATATGCTATGTTTTATGGATATTGTTATCGTATTAATGACATTTGGTATTCGATAATAATGTTTGCATGAAAATATGTTTTGTGTTTTGGTTGTAAATTGATGTTCTGGTCATTTTTTTTAAAGCTCCGACCCACGGATCTACCATATGGTAGATCCGTATGTTGTTTTGGTGGATCCATGGCTCACTTAGTCCAGGCACCAAAATTTGAATTTTCTTGATTTTTAACTTTTTCTACTTTATCTTATAACCATGCTATATGATACTGTGTGGGATCTTAAACATTAAGATATAACATGTTCTCCATATAATCTAAGAACCATTATACAATTCATATCACCACTTTCTCCTTATAATCATCATCCTCAAACACCATTTTCTTCACAACCTCTCCATTTTTATCATATACAACCTTACTAGTTCATCACTATAACTAGTTCATCCAAAACAAATTCACCAAACTTCAAAAGAAAACCCACAAGAATGAGTGTCAAGTATCTAAACTATGTCAATCTTACATCCTCAAGTGAGGAACAACCAAATGAGGAAACTCCTTTACCACCTCCTAGAAAGAAATCCCTTTCACCACCTCAAGCTCCATCAAAATCCATCCCTAGCAAAAGCACACACTACACCTCTTCATCATCACCAAGTGAGTCTCTGACACCAACTCATGTTGCGCCACCACCTAAACTTTGTTTTGTCATTCCGATAAAACTAGAACCTCAAGAACTTCCTCCACCTCAAGTGTCACCAAATGATCCCTATGCTCAAACCATGGGATAATTGGCCATCGAGCCCTTCTAATCCATCTCCACCACCACGTGTCTCTCGACCACCTCCTGGTTTTCCAAATCTACCACCCGGATTTGAACCATTACCATCAACCCAACCTTTGTTTGTTAACATTAACAACAACACACCTCTCCTCCACAATAATGCACCTCCACTTGAAAACATTCACCATCCACCACCAAATCTTGGAAATCAATATTTTCCTAATCCTCCAAACATTTTGGATTTTGTTCATCCAAATGACATGCCTCACCTCCACAACATGTTTTGTCAATATTGTAGCACCACAAGGTATGATATCCAAATGCTCCAAAACCGTGTCAGCTACATGTTCTCCTACATTCGACACCACCTCAACCCTTCATCACACCCACCTTACTTTCCGCATTAGCCGCATAATCACCTCACCTCACCCCTCGGATTATATGGTAAAATGTTATCTATCCCATGATTTAGGACTTTTAATTGTTTAAGCTTATCATGTAATGGCTTTTACGCTAAATTTTATGTTTTATCCCTTATAATGGATTTAACATTATTTTCATTTGTTGTGTTAACGATGGATATTCATTGTGTAAAATGTATATGTGTGCATTTGTGATTGTCATATATATATATATATATATATATATATATATATATATATATATATATATATATATATTTGCTTGCCTACTAACTTTGTTTTGTAGCAACGCATCCATAGCTCGATTACTTGGTGCCCCAAGCAAGGGGGAGTATACACCAAGGGGGAGCACTTGCAACTTTATCGTTATTTTTTTTACTTTGCATTCGTAACCAAGTGACTTGGCATTCGTCAAAAACAAGACTTGCAAGGACCGCCTCTAGAACACTTTTTGTTTTGACAAAAAGGGGGAGAAGATATGTAAACTCGTCTACTAAATACTTATTTAATAACTTTTAAATAAGCACGAGTTTATATTTTGTCATCATCAAAAAGGGGGAGATTGTTAATACACATATTCGCGCAAAAACGATATTTACATTTAATGATCTTCATGTTTTGATAATAACAAATATAATGTTATACTACGTAAAAGTTTACGTAAACAAGTTATTTAGTCGAAAGTTTACTTGACGACAACAAATCACTTAAGGTATGAATATGGCATTATTAAACATAGTTAATGATCAAAGAAAAATATTATCATTTGCATAAATCTTTTCTAATCAAATGATTTAAGTTAACACATGATTAATTATAAGCTAGTTATATTAATCATGTAAGAAAAAATAAGATTAACCATAAGTGGAAACAATCTTTCCAAATCTAGAAAATATTTCTTATCAATCTTTCCTTATTAGTGATAAGAAATATTTTCTTCTAGAAGAATCTATTAAACTAGTTTTAATAAGTACAAAATAATATTTTGTATAGATTTGGGGACAATATTTTGTATATATTTGGGGTTTAAATCACAAAATGAACAAATGCTATCCCACTCCACCCACTGGATCCCACCACATACACGGGAGACCGATCCAGGTATGGGAGATCCCTTTGAGCGCACGAAATCATTTCCCTATTACAAATTTGAATTTCAAAGGTTTGCCTATAATACCACCCCTTAAAGCATTTCATATTTTTCACAACTCATGACAAAAAATATTCCACACACTATATTTTATTATATCTTTGTATTTTCTTTTATCATTATACTTTTTTACATATCCATACAAGAGATCAACTCATAATCCACACTTTTAGTGACGAACACTCAAGAAGAAGTCAAGCTTCAAATGTTATTTGTTATTATTTGTCATCACGTTTTTGATAATCATTCATAATTGGTATATTCTTTGTTTTGTGTTGTGTTAACAATATGATGTCTGATAGGTAGTATTGTAGGCCATAAAATACTAGTGTGTTAGATGTGGATCTAATCTTATAAGTATAACTCGGTATTTAGCTTATTATCTGGAAAAAGTGTAAGCGACGTGTAAGGTATTCTCTGCCTAAAAGGAGCTGTTGACAAAGTGAAGAAAACTCTCAATTTGGGTAACAATTAGGGTATAAAGAGTATGGGTCGAAAGAAGGATCTACATAGCCGAGCCACTATAAATCATTGTTTCATCGGTTTGATCTTTCTTAATCATCACTTGATTATATTTACATAGATTATGTTACTTAACTATTGCAGGATCGCTATCATATACACTAGTGTATATATTCTTGAGTTCACAAAACTACAATCTAAAGTATTAGTTTTAAAACGTGTAAAAATATTCAACCACACCCCTATCTTCTAGTTTCTTCTACATTCCCTAAATCAGATTGTTTTCCAATATCTTGTAACATTGATATGAACTCACCTTGTTTCAAACCTTCAAGTTGCTTACCACATATCCCTTTGCATTAGGACACGTAATCAACTGTAGTTCCTTTGGTAAAAGGATTCTTACTTTAGCCTTTGTAAGACTATAGGAAAACTTGGATAAATCCAAATCAACTATATTAGAGACACTTACTATGAAGATCAAGTGTTAATGCAGAACTCTTAACCACAAGATTAAAAATAAACGATAATTCTAATAGTTGATTATTCATCCTCTATGCATCTATTGAATATTTCACTAAACGTACATTAGAAACAATGTGCCTTAGGTTTCCTCTTATACACCAAGAAACCTAATGGGCTTTAACAAACTCAAAGGATAAAACATATCATTTTCCAAAGATATCACCTAAGATCTCACTAAGTATAACAATTACTAATCTAGTTTACATAAACAGACTTAACTATAAACAAAACTAACTATTCCCAGAACTAAACTCTTAGTGCTAGTTACTCTATCCGAGTTATCTTAACTAAGTACTGCCTCAGACTTAACCTTAGTACTTAAAAACTATTCAACATCTCTTCTAGTTTCCACATTCCCAATACAGATTGGTTTCAAGATCTTGTACATTGATTAACTCACCTTGTTTTAACCTTTCAATTGCTTTTCACATCTCCATTGCATTAGGACAAGCATCAGCTGTAGAATAAATACCATTATCAATTCCCGTAAGAATGATCTGAACAGCTTCAGCTTCAGCAGTGATCCATTTTTGAATGTCTTCTGGTACAGTTGTAAATGTTTCCATTACTTCCTCCTTGGTTGTTGTTGTTGTGAAGTACATTCATTACCGGTGTAACAGGAGTTGCATTAGCATCTGTAGTTAAGAACTTGTATTGGTATGGTGGATACTTGAGACAGAAGTGGATAAGCTCATGATTTGGTTTGGTGTCAATGTATCTTTTGATTTTGGATTTCCACTGAACATAGTTACCAGGTGCTAACATTGGTGGACGATCTTTACCACCAGCTTTCATGATGGCATTGTGAAGAGCACTTGATGTTTGAGTTTGCATGTTGTTGTTATTGGTATTTGACATTTTGATGTTGTTGTGAATGGATATCGGATCTTAAGTTTATGAAGTGGTTGAATTTGTGGTTTGTTATTACGTTTGAAGTACTTGTTTTCTTTGTAGAAATTGTAGAGTTACTTATCTTTGAAGTCCAAATGAAGTAATAGAAATTTTGAGTCAAAATTGCCTTGAACCGAAAATGATTAACCGAAAATGAAATTCGGTGATCTTCTTAGACTGTTTATTCTGCAGGATAAAATTATTACATATTCTGCATGATGAACTTTTAACTTATTCCGCAGGATAAAAATCGAACATATTCCTCATGATGAACTTTTAACTTATTCCGCATGATCAGAAAGCATATTTCGCAAGATCAGGAAACATATTCCGCAGGATTAATAAAAATTGGGCAGAGTTTTGTTTCCTAAAATTACTTATTTTGCAGAAATAAAACACCTATATAACGTAAATCGCAGAATAAAGTTTTTACATAAATCGCAAAACACAAATCGCAGAATAAACTTTTACTTCAACCGTAGTCTTCATACACATTTCACAGCCTTCATCCAAAAATACTTATTTCGCAATATTCAAGAAAAAAACCCAGATTTTCAATCACTTTTTAAACCTTTTGATATGAAACTTAAGCCACAATTAAGCTATAACTTATAAATCTAGACTTCTACAAAGTTTCTAACAAAAAAAACATGTTTTGAGTGATTTTAGAATACCTTTTTTCTTTTAAACCGAGAATAAGCTATTTGATGAAAAATTTAGATAAACTGGTTTAAACCTACAAAAGCTAGAAAACTAAAGCTATATTAAGGTTAACAAACAAATCCTAAAAACCTAAAAATAAGCCGTAGCTTATAAATGAAAATAAGCTCGAATAAGCTTGTAAACCATGATCAAAACACCTTAAAACCCCTTGGCTCTTGATACCACTAGTTATCCCAAATACTTTAGTCCAAACACAACATATAAGTTAACCAATAAGCACATAAGCCGAATAAGCCATAAGAAAAGAGAAAGGAAAGTTGAAGATTATGTTAGAGAGAGAAAATAAGAGTAGAGGGTTACACACATACAAATGGTAACCAACACCCTTCACCACATGAGGTGAAGGGGTATTGATAGTCCAAGCCATACACTAGGCGTGAGCTTTTCTATCTTGGACCGGGCTTGGCTTGTTGTTGGGATTTAGCCTGAAACATGGATAATATTAGCTTAAAGTCTAAGCCCGTTAAACCCGAATAGCCTATTACAATTGAAAACTACTATTGACTAAATGACCGATAACATTCTTGTTTGACTTATATTAAAATGAGGGTAACAAAGCATTATACAATATACATTCTTAAAGGCGAATGATACATTTGCTATAAGTGGCCATCGCATGAGGGGTGTTTTCATCTTTTCATCTCTCATGTGATAACTATAGTAAAAAGACGAAAACATCTCTCATGTGACAGCATCGTGTAGCAGATGACGAAAAACATTAGCATCGTTTACTCATATGTATGTATACTGTACAACGTTTTCTAACGAAACAATGCAAATCCCCTAACTTATCTGATAAAAATGTAAGAAAAATGTTATACATTCATACTACATCCTTCTAATTATCCTCATACTCCACATACATATTGACAAGTGTAATCTACTATCTATGTCTTTTGATCTCACTCATTGATTTTAGCATTTGTCATCATCCTATAATGAGAAAGATAAGTAAGAGCATTTGGTAGGAAGATTTATCATTTTTTTTTGTTAACTTTAGAATTTTGCAAATTAAAGAAACCTATTTTTTGTGTTTACTCTTTGGAGCTAAAGGTGCAGTAACACTCAAGTTACTACCACATGTAGGGGTGTGCACGGTTCGGTTTGGGTCGGTTTTTGGCTAAAACGAAAATCAAACCGAAATATTCGGTTTTTATAAAACCAAAAATCAAAACCGCCCGGTTTTTGGCGGTTCGGTTTTTTCGGTTTTTCGGCTCTTTTGGTTTCAAACTGTTTATATTTGGTTGTGGCTAACTTATATTAATAAACTTGTTTTGCGTAGAAAATTGGTTATTATTATTTTTGTCAATATGAGCCTAATAGTGTTTAACCAAATTTTTACAATTATACACATATAAATGAGACACATATACATGCAAGTGAAAACACATTGTATGATCATTGTTATATATGTAACGACATATTGTCAAGTAAACAAAACACATATATAAACATGAAGATTAAGATATATATATATATATATATATATATATCAAGGTTTAAAAAATCGTGAATCGTTGGCCAGGCGGTCGACCGTCTTGTAACTTGTAATCGGTCTAGGCAGGATTAATCGGATTGGCATTTCTGACAAAATTTGGGTATTTTTAGCAAGTTTTGTGTATTTTCGACGAGTTTTAGGTATTATTGGCAATATTCTTTTTTCTAAAACCAACTTGTAATAGATTTTAGAAATTCCATAATCCAAAAACATAAAATAATTATGAAGTGAAGAAAAAAAAAACCCTTATGTGTGGGCGAATTCATGAACCTGCATCTCTAACCCTAAATCGATTTGCTTGAATACTACCATCATTAAATCTATCTTGCTAGGGCCCTAATCTTGTTGATGATCCTCGTGATTATCCTCGATTGAATTTTCCTACAAGTGGACGATTTTTTGATCTATAGGTTTAAGTATTCGATTTTTAGGTTTTTTTTTCAGAATTCGTTTGCATATTTAGTTTTGTGTTGATTGGTGGTGCGTATAATTTAATATCTATGTTTATTGGCTAGTTGAATGTAAGGAATAAGGATTTGTCGTGTAGCGCTGGAACCCTAATTAGGGTTTCGATGGTTTTGGCCTATTTGTCGTGAAATTTTTAGGGGTTTTTTCGGTATGGCAACTGGATCTGATATTGCTGGTGATGTCGCGTCTAAAATTAAGAATATTGATGGGAAGGTTGTTCAAGAAGGGAAGCTAAGAAAGGCGATGCGCATGATTAACTCGACTAATGCGGGTACATTTACTGCTCCTCTTAATTATTCGCGCATGGTGGATAATATGTTTTGCCTTAGCACGACTGTGGAGGTTAATAATGTTTCAACGAACTGAAATAAGTGGTTTAAGGGCTTAATAACGTATCAAAACCTTCATTTGCTGCTATGTTTAAAACTAAGAACCCTAAAGTGGTTAGGGTTACAAAGATGACTAATGAAGAAGTTGTTGTTGGTACGAATGTGGCTATCCCGTTAGCTGCAGTGGAAGACGTGAGCAAAAGGTTCAGAAATACTTTATATGGGTATTTTATAGGGAAGCGTCTTGCGGTTCCTGTTGTGGAAAACTATGTGAAGAATGCATGGGCCAAATTTGGTTTTGAACGTACGATGCTAAAGAATGGTTTTTTCTTCTTCCAGTTTGCTACACGTGAAGGTATGGAGAGAGTGTTGGAATGTGGCCCGTGGTTAATTCGTCTAGTTCCAATTATTCTAAATGTGTGGACACCAAATAAACGACTTAAGAAGGATACGATTACTAATGCACCAATATGGGTAAAAATCCATGAAGTGCCTATTGTGGCATACTCTGAGGTTGGTCTAAGTTTAATTTTCTCTCAATTGGGTGTTCCTATTATGATGGATGCATACACGAGTACAATGTGCCAAAAATATTGGGGTAGAGCTTCTTATGCACGGATTTTAATTGAAGTGTCATCTCTTGTTGAGTTGAAAGATTCACTTGTTGTTGCTATTCCTTTCCCTGACGGATCTGGTCACTCTCTTAAGAAAGTAGAGGTAGAGTATGAATGGCAACCGCCAAGGTGTGGAACCTGTCTGATTTTTGACCATAAAGATAATAAGTGCCCTAAACGTGTTACCGAAGCTGTTGGTTCAAAAGAGGTTCCTGCTCATGAAGCTGACGGGGAAGGATTTATACAGGTTACGCGTAAGAATGGAAAAGGTAAGCAAAATGGAAAGGCAAGGCAGATTGCAGGTATTAAATTATCGAAACCTAAACCTAATATTATCTATCGTGTTGTCAAAGACCTTAATATTGGTGAAGGTACTTCAAATGATAAACCAGAAACAAACACTAAGTCAACTAATGCTTCTAATCCAGTTCAGAACATGGTGAATAGTAATTAGGTGGAACAGGTGGATTTACTTTCTATTAGGAATTCATTCGAAACTTTAATGGATAATGACAAAGTTTTAGATGAAAATTTGGATATGGATGTTTCTACACCTTTTAACATTGATCCTTTAAATGATGATGAAGAAGAGGTGGAGGAATTCTATGTGGAACCTGATCCTAGAACTCTGAAAACCAAGGTTAACGATAAGGGGGCAATCACTCCCGTTGACATGGATGATAATGTATAGCCTTGCTTCTTGGAATATAAGGGGTATGAACCAATCCCCTAAACAAACGGAGGTTCGGCAGGTTATGTTGGAAAATAATTTATGTCTTTGTGTTATTTTAGAATCTCATGTTGCTAATTCTAATCTTCAAAGTTTGTGTTCTAAAGTGTTTAAACAATGGAGTTGGACGTCAAATGGTTTAGCATGTACAAAAGGGTCTCAGATCATACTTGGATGGAATTCGGATATTGTAAAGGTTTCTGTTATTACGTTCGATGATCAAGTTCTCCATACGTGTGTGTACTTTAAAGATGATAAAAAGGAGCTATTTTGCTCTTTTGTTTATGCGCATAATAACTATATCAAACGGCGTAGTTTATGGCAGAATTTGTCCGTGCATAATGCCTATATTAGTGATAGGCCATGGTGTGTCCTTGGAGATTTTAATGTCTCTCTTTCTGCTGATGAAAAGTCCAAGGGTACTTCTTATATTGATGCAGGTATGCGTGACTTCCAAGAGTGTGTAAATGACATTGAGATGTCTGATATTAATAGTTCTGGGCTGAAGTATACGTGGACTCAAAAACCGAAGGGTGATGATGGTATTTTAAAAAATATTGATAGAGTTATGGCGAATTTGAAGTTCTATGAGCTGTTTGTGGGTGCTTGTGCGTACTTTCAGCCTTATAGAATTTCGGATCATTCTCCTGCTGTGCTTAAAGTTCCTATGAGTTCAAACAGGAAGCATCAACCTTTTAAATTTTATAATGTCTTAACTCACCCTTCCAGGTTTAGAGAGATTGTTGCTACTGGTTGGAATGTTTCTACTAGCGGCTTTTGGATGTACAAGGTGGTTAAGCTTCTTAAAACTCTTAAAAAACCGCTTCGTAAACTTATGTACGAGCAAGGTGATCTTCATGATAAAGTCAAGGAGTTACAGGCTGAGCTTGATGAGGCCCAAAAGGCGCTGGATTTGGACTCTAATAACCTTGAGCTTAGAGAAGATGCGGCTGCGTACCTTTTTACGTTTAATGATGCTTTGTTGACGGAAGAACATTTTTTAAGTCAAAAGGCGAAAGTGGAGTGGCATAAACTTGGTAACGCTAATTCTGCATATTTTTATAAAGTTGTTAAAGGTCAAGCTTCTAGAAACCGTATAGACTGTGTCACTACTTCAGAGGGTATATGTCTCGATGGTGATCAGGTTCCGTTGATTTTTATTGATCATTATACTTCTTTTCTTGGGCAACCTGGTATTACTACTGATTTGGATACGAATGACTTGTTCTCAAACAAGCTTTCTGATGAGGAAGCTCTTCATATGATTTGTGATATTTCTAATCAGGAGGTTCGTGATGCTATGTTTTCTATTGGTGATAATAAGGCTCCCGGTCCTGATGGTTATTCTAGTGCTTTTTTCAAAGAGTCGTGGGAGATTGTAGGGACTGACATCACTAAAGCAGTTAAGGAGTTTTTTTTATCAACGGTACTCTTCTTAAGGAGCTTAACCATACTACTATTGCTCTAATTCCGAAGGTTAGTTCTCCGATGAAGGTCACTGATTATAGACCTATTTCGTGCTGTAACGTCTTATTTAAATGTATAAGTCGTATCTTGTCTAATCGCATGAAAGACTGTCTTCAACATTTGGTAAGCTTAAACCAATCTGCTTTTGTCCCGGGGAGACGCATCTCGGACAATATCCTTTTGACTCAGGAGCTTATGCATAATTATCACTTGGATAGGGGTGTTCCTCGTTGTGCTTTCAAAGTAGATATCCAAAAGGCCTATGATACGGTTGATTGGAATTTTTTGAGGAATGTGTTGATTAATTTTGGCTTTCATTCTCGTATGATTGGTTGGATTATGGAGTGTGTTACTACTACTTCGTTTTCGATTAGTATTAACGGGAGCCTACATGGCTATTTTAAAGGAAAGCGGGGTTTGCGCCAGGGTGATCCGATGTCTCCATATTTGTTTACTCTTGTGATGGAAGTCCTTACTTTAATGCTTCATCGTAGGGTTTCGGTCTCAAATAGCTTCACATACCATAGGTATTGTTCTAATTTAAACATTATTAATCTATGCTTTGCGGATGATCTTTTTCTTTTTGCCCATGGTGATGTGAACTCGGCTCGTGTGATTATGGAATCCTTGGATGAGTTTAAATGTGTGTCGGGTCTTAATCCGAGTCTCCCAAAAAGTATGGCCTATTTTTGTAATGTTTTAAATCATACAAAGATTGAGATTCTCAACATCCTTCCTTTTGAGGAGGGAAAGCTCTCGGTCAAGTATTTAGGTGTGCCCCTTGTTCCTTCTAGGCTGGTGTACCGAGATTGTGCGGAGTTAATGGAGAGAATTAAAGCACGGGTTCAGGATTGGAAGAATAAATTTCTATCCTTCGCGGGTAGAACGCAGCTCATAAGGTCCGTGTTAAGTTCTATGCATGTTTATTGGGCCTCGGTTTTTATTCTTCCGGTTAATCTTATGCATGAATTGGAACAAGTTATGCGTGGTTTTCTTTGGTGTCAAGGTGAGATGAAAAGGGGAAAGGCTAAGGTTGCTTAGGATGTGGTGTGTTTACCTATGAAGGAAGGTGTTCTTGGTATCCGTCGTTTGGAAATGTTCAATGTTGCTCTCATTTCTTCACATATGTGGAGCATTATTACGGATAAAGAATCGCTTTGGGTTAAATGGATACATTCATATAAACTTAAGAGGCGTTCTTTATGGGACATTCCTTTTCGAGGTAATATGTCTTGGGGGTGGAGAAAAATTTTGAAAATTCGTAACTTGGTAAAACCTTTTATTTGGTCACGGATTGGAAATGGACAGCGTACTTCTGCTTGGTACGACAATTGGTCTCCTCTTGGTCAACTATCCAATGTTATCTCTAATCGTGATATTTATAGTGCGGGATTTAAATTGGATATGCGGGTTTCTGATATTATTAAGGATGGGATGTGGGCTTGGCCAACGGATTGGTTGATTAAATATCCTATGATTAGTAATATGAATGCTCCTGTTCTTACGGGTTCTGATGATTACATTGTTCTCCGTAATCATAGTAATATGGATGTGAGGTTTTCTGTTGCTACGATTTGGGACTGTATTCGTCCAAGAAATGCTGAAGTGAATTGGTTTCATATCGTGTGGTTTTCGCAAAGGATCCCTCGTCATGCTATCCACCTTTGGTTAGTGGTTAATAGGAAGCTGAAAACTCAAGATTTGCTTAGGCAGTGGGATGTGAAGAATTCGGGTATCACTATGTTTAATTGCCCGTTGTGTGAAGGTGAACCGGATTCACACAATCATCTTTTCTTTGGTTGCAGGTTTTCTTCGCTAGTGTGGGATCATTTGAAACGTTTTATGTGCATCCCTACAATCCCTTCGGACCTGACAGCCATTGTGGATTTTTAATCCCGTTGGCGAAATCTCATTCGATAAGAAGTGTTGTGTGTAAACTTATGTTCGCTGCTTCTTGCTACTTTATATGGCAGGAAAGAAATCAAAGGTTATTCATGAAGACTAAAAGAACTCATGACCAGATTATCAGATTGGTTATTTCAAACGTTCGCCTAAAGCTCATGACTTGTTATTTTAAGAAGACGGTGAATGTTCGAAAGATCTTTCAGATTTGGAAGTTGCCAGAGTCGCATATTTGATAGTCTTCTCAGTCTTGATGGTTAGATTGCATAGTATGTTTTTTAGATTTGGTTTCACTGAGCTATGTACGTTAAAGTGGTATTTTCCGATTGGAGCCATTGTTAGTGTAGTTCTAAAGTTGCTCGGGGCATGTCCTGAGCAAGTTTAATGTTGAGGTCAAGCTTGAGCTTGAGGTTAATGTGGTACTTCTGCCACATTCCTTTGTACTTAACTGATTTTTTTGGTATATATATTTTACCGGGGTTGTTGTCCCCTTTACCAAAAAAAAAAACTTGTAATAGATTTACATACTTACTATAAGTGATCAAAACAAGTTTACAGTGAGTTTTAGGTACTTCCGTCAAGATTAGAAGGTTTTCGACAAGTTTGACCACCGTTGATTGTCGTTAACCATCGTTGATCGATGTTGACCATGGTTGACCTATTTGTTTGACCATGTTGCATAAATCGGCAAGGTCGATGACCTTGTAGCGCCTAGGCAGCGATTAATCGGCCTTGTAGACCTTGTTTTGCAACACTGATATATATATATATATATATATATATATATATATATATATATATATATATATATATATTTTATATATATATATATATATGTTATCTGTTATTGATAGATATATATCCATATTTATTATATATACCTTGTAGACCTTGTTTTGCAACACTGATATATATATATATATATATATTAGAATTCCACACACAAAGTAAATATGAATTTAAAAATTGGATTTATTATTTATTTATTTATATTATATTAATTATATATTATTATAAAACTGTTTCAGTTCGGTTTTTGGACAAAAACCGAAACCGAACTGAAATTTTTTGGTTTTAAAAAAAGTAAAAATCAAACCATCTGTTTCTAGTTTCGGTCAGTTATTTCAGTTTGTTTTTTTTTTCTTTTTCGGTTTGGTTTCGGTTTTTTCTGCTCACCCCTAGCCACATGTGTGTCACATCAATTTTTTTTCACTTAACTTGCAACCAACTAACTTATTCAAAGACACCCATATTAGTAACTTGCATCTAACTTACATTTTTTGAGACCCACCATACCCAATTAAAATACAAATCCACCACAAAAACTAATAAAAAAACAAAAAAACACACACAACCAACAACTCGTTGGTTAACCAACAAGCCACCTACGTGCACAACCAACTTAATATGAGGGTGCAGTAACTTAGCCCAACTTGGATGCCATCTAGAAAAATAAGAAGCATTTCGTTACAACACTCTTAGAGCATGAGGTATAGTAATGAGCTCATGCTCATTAGGTACACCAAGAACCAACTTGAAGCCAAGTTACTCCACCTTCATGTTAAGTTGGTTTGGCATGTTGTATGGCTCCTTGGTTAACCAACGAGTCGTTGGTTGTGAGATTTGTTTTTTTTAATTAGTTTTTGTGGTAGGTTTGTGTTTTAATTAGATATGGTGGATTCTAAAAGTGTAAGTTACTAATGTATGTGTTTTTAGGTAAATTAGCTGGTTGTTAGTTAAATGTGAAAAAACTGATATGTTGTTAAGGTGACAATAACTTACAAGTTACTACACCTTGTGCGGCTATTAGAATTCTTATTGTCTACCATACGTTAAAAACATTGATTGAAGGACGTCATAATTGCAATGATCGTTTAGCTATTGAGGTCAAGGTAATCATATGCTCTAAACAAATGATTAGAAGGAACGGGGCCCATAGGCCAACACATATCACGAATGTCATGATGTCTCACTTATTTGTTTCGTTTGTTGACTTTATATATCTCAAATGGGTGTTGTTATTCGTATCTTCTTACTCTAAAAATATAAATAGTAAACTGCAAAATATATCTATGTGTTTACACTTTCTAACACCATACATCCCTGTCAAAAACTATTGACACATTATATCATTCGTTAGCCAAACATTAGACATAATACATCATTGGGGACGAACGATGCAAATATTTTTTCATTATCTTCTAACGAGAGATGTATTTTGCAGTTTATCACAGTGATGTATATTGCAGTTTACTCTTATTATTATTATTATTATTATTATTATTAGTATTATTTTAATTTTTTTATTATTATTTTAATTTTTAAATTTTTTTTAAATTATTTATTTATTATTATTGTTATTATTATTATTATTATTATTATTATTTTATTATTATTACTACTACTATCACCGTTTTTGTACGTTTTCTTACGTTTGTATACCTTTTTATACGTTTTTAACGTTTTTGTACGTTTTTATACGTTTTCATGTGTTTTTATCGATTTTTATATGTGTCACACCCCGTCTCAGGCGGAAACGCGAGGTGTGAAAAGAGAGGAACCGTCATAAAGCATTGGTACGACATAATAGATAATTTACTAAATGAATATTTACCATAAAATGTTACAATAACATAGACATAATGCATCAAAATCTCACATGCCGGGACAACATAATGATGATCGATCCCAAAAGGGCCTATTCTTAGGTCTCACTAAGTTGAGTCACAAGCTCTAACTCCTTAGGCTTCAGAAATCTTATAACCTGAAAATGGATACTCGAAAACGTCAACATAATGTTGGTGAGCTCACAGGTTTAAGACACAAGATTTCAAAGATTTGATGCGCAAGATATACAAGTAGGACAATAGTGAGTAAGATATACACATATGAACACTTAATTGGAATCACACAAGCGCAACAAATGAGCCTCAAAATTGCATCACACATAAAATTGCTCGGATAATATACACCCTTAGACAAAGTACACACAAAAATACCAAGGGTGGGGGTGTTAACTCAAATAGTACTATCAATATATATCCTTAGGCTCCAAACCGGAGTTAACAGTTGTGCATTATAGCATCACACATATTGCATTCACAAAGTAAGGCACATATTGCAATCAAACCGCACATCTTGTCAAAAACATGAAAACATTGTATCACAATATAAAAACATTTAAAAACATCATTTTAGTATCATTATCCCCTAGGGAAAAACAAAGTAAAAAGGGGCTACGAAACTCACATTTAGTAAAGTGATAGCACTAACGAGAACTAAGCGATGAAAAGTCGAGATATAAGACGACGTAGCCGAGAATGCCTTAGAAGCAACCTAAAATAATGTTGCGTCTTACGACTTGTATATATTACTCAAGTAAATATATATAAGTTTTTATAACATCTTTTTATAAATTTGGCATTGTACTTTAGAGTTTTAGTTTTTACAAAAATAATTGGGCCCAAAAACAAATATTCAACTTAATATTTAATAGCCCAAGAACAATATCCAATTTATAAGCCCAACAACAATATCCAATTTATAAGCCCAAAAATAATATCCAATTTATAAGCCCCAAAACAATATTCAATTTATAAGCCCAAAAATATATGGCTGTCCTAATTTTTTAAATTTACCAGACTTCACGGGTTATAACTACTAATCCGTAAATAGTCTCGGTTCGGTTTTTACGCCTACGGGTCTATTTTTTTGATATGTGGGTCCGACCACTTCGGTTTTTATAAAAATGAGGTCATATTGTAAGTTCTAACATGTACCAAATCTGTGATTTTCACAGATCTTTACCGCCTCGGGAAAACTGACGTATCTCTTAAATCATACATCCATTGGGACCGATTCAAGCGACAAAATTTAAGTTAGTCTGTTCCCTACATGTTTTAGTTTTACCAAAATAGTGACTTCTATACAACTTTTTGGAGTTATAGTCAAATTAAATTCAGTATGCAGTTTTCGACAAGTTTTACTATTTATTTCTAGAAAATTCATCGGGTATCATCACGACACGTGCCACCAGGGGAAACAGAGCTAAGACATCGACCTAGGTCACTATAATTTTTTATAATCATCATAGTCCACGAAAATTTCAAGAATTAACCTATAACCTACTGATTTCAAAACAGTCCCATTAGAATGTTACAATTTTACTTTTATCAAGATTTCTAGTCCCAAAACATAAAGTACAATGCCGTAATTTTTATAGTATACTAATAATGTATACAATTACATACCAATACAGAAAATACCTCAAATATGAAAATGATTTACAAGGAAAAATTATGAATACACAATTTAAACAATAACCTTACAAAAAGAAGGAATGAAGATGATTTACAACAAGATTAACCAACTCCTTGATCTAGCACTAAATTGACCCAATCAAAACTAGCAAGAAATCTTATTACACCATGATAATCATAACCATAAACCTTTCAATGAGATGTGTCTTGGTGATTCTTGATTGAGCTTGAGAAGATTATAATAAAGGAACACTTAACTAGTCCTAAACACTTCAACTATTTAGCTAGAATCAAAGATGGGATGGTTGTTTGTAGAATGAAGAATGAGGCGACATTAAAGAGGAGGAGGGAGAGAGTTTGTGGCTGATTTTTGTTAACTATAAGAGTGAGTTAGATGGTTATGTGAGTTATGAGATGTGTAGAAGAAGATAGTAAAAGGGCATGCAAAAGAGTGTGAAGACATGTCCCTAGTAAACTCTTAACACGACACATATATGTCATGTTGTCAAAAATTGGCACACCACATATAGATGCAACGTGTACAAGCTAGGAAAATGGAGCACTTATGATTTTATTTTGTATAAAATTTTGATTAAGGGCTAACGGGTAAAGACGTAAAATATTTTAAGAGTTTAGACGAAACCATGAAAAATAAACGTAAATATTAAAAATAAAATTATGACATATGTGATACTTATCTGAAATAATAAAATATGTAGATCACGTAGACTATTATTTAATCTAAAATCGGGTTCACGTTTAGAGGGAGAGGTACCCTCAAGCCATAAGCTCGCGCCAAGCTAACAGCCGAGGAAAACCTCGCGCCATCGACACCGTGGCTGGCGCCATCGGGTCTCGCGCCGTGGCCACCAGTCAGCGCCAAAGGTAATTTTTTTTTTGAATTCGAACGTTGGGCAAAGGAAGTTTTTTGGGTTTTTGAATTTTTTGACCTTTTTTTGCTAATAAATACCCCATTTTTACCCCTTAAAAATCCTATAAATACCACCTTATTCTACCATATTTTACATACTCTTCCAATATTATTTATAACACACAATTATCTACTTATCTTATTTTTTTTTGCATCCAAAATGAATCCCCACAATCCCAACACTCCATGGATAACCGATATGCTCAACGACCCCCAAAACCAAATTACGGGCTCTTCTTTGGCTAATCCTAACTTTAACTTTCCCAACTATAACCCGTATGTTAATCCCGATCACCAAATTCTCTTTCAACAATGGAAACTACAACAACAAATGTTTAATACCAATATTAATCAACAACAATCTGGTAATTCCCAACAACAATCCGAAGCCGAAACACAACAAGAAGAAGAAGATGAGACGATCCCGACTCCGTCGTCTAAGAAGCCCGGTTCACGTGGAAAACGTGTAAAAAATGACGCAAAAAAATGTTGACTCGAAACCGCAAGCCGAAACCGTCAAGGTTCGCCCTTTTTGGAGCCAAGAAGAGGATATGCTTTTGGCAGAATGTTTTATACAAATTTTCGAGGATCCACGAATCGGTTCGGATCAAAAAAATGATACGTTTTGGTATAAAATTCTTGATTCATACAACGACCAAGCCGGGAAACGAGGCTTTCCGATTCGTACCAAGAACATGTTGACGGGAAAGTGGACTCCCATGAATCCAGAAGTCTCCAAGTTTAATATGTTAGTGAATGAAACGCAGGTTATGAATGGGGAGAATGATGCCGATTTGATGACGCGTATCAAAATCTTGTATCGAGCACGGGAGAAATCGGATTTTAAGCACAAGAGTGCTTGGAACTTTTTGAAAGGCAAACATAAGTGGAACAATCTCGAATCGACAAATGCAAGACGAAACCGTCATCGGCTTACCAACAACGAACCGAGCCATTTGGAGACGACGAGTTGCCTCGTCCGGCCGGCCTACATAGGATTGCAAAGAGCCAACGTTCTTCAAACTCTACCGCAAGTTCCGGTTCAAACCCGCAAATGTTTCAAGAAATGATTCAACAACAATACGAGCTAGACCTGAAGGAAAAAATGGAGCGTATCGACCGCGAGGTGAACTCTCGAGTCGAGTTAAACTATTCAAAGAAGGTTACCGAGGACTTGAAAGTCCTACAAATATCACCGGACGGGATGAATCCGATTGATGCGGCTATTATCAACGCCCAAAAAGACCGAATCCGTGCTTTATATGGTCCAAATAACTAATTTAGTTATGTTTTTTATTTCGTTATGTTTTTTAATTTTAATGTAATGTCTTTTTTAATATTTTATTGTAATGTTTTTAATTTTCTAATGAAGTTTTTTATTAAATAATTGTGTATTTGTTAATTTTAAAAAAAAAAATTAAAAATACCTATGGCTTGAGCCAACGAGGGAGGCAGTTGAATGTGGTGCCATAGCAATTCTGGTGCCATAGCACTTTTGCTGACGTGGCAGCACTTTTTGGTGCTATGGCTTGAGCCGCACGAGGGTACCCAGTGCTCTTAATATACTCCCTCCGTCCCAAAATAAGTGTTCAGTTTGACTTTTCAAAGTCAAACTGGTTCAACTTTGACCTTAAATATATTATTTTGTGTTATATAATACTTGATGAAAATTATACCAATGAAAAATACACTTAAAACCTATTTCATTCATATATTTTGCATCAAATATTATATAACATACATAAAGATACGTAAGGTCAAAGTTGAACCAGTTTGATTTTGAAAAGTCAAACTGAACACTTATTTTGGGACGGAGGTAGCATGTTTGATGACGTACGCGGCAAGACGTGAAGGTATACGGAAAGGTGAAAAATAATAATACAATATATATAAAATATTTATGTAAAATGATAAAAATACATTAAGCATGTAGACTATATTTAGTCTAGAGGCGGTTTAAATTTTAATGTACATATTACGATGTACGCGGAATAACTTATCCGGTTACCCGTAAAAGTAAAATTTACGCGAAATTAAAATAAATAGCAAAAATACGAGGTCAAATAATGACCTGAAAAATACGAATTGTTACAATCTGTTTGCTACGTTTATTTTCATTTTTTTCCGTTTTTCTCCGACGTTATTTTACGTTTTTGTATGTTTTTATAATTTTCGTATGTTTTCATACGCTTTCATTCGCTTTTATCAGTTTAAATATGTTTTGGTAAATTTTTATACGTTTTTGTACGTTTTTTATCAGTTTTGTGGGGTTTTTCCGTTTTTGTACGTTTTACGTTTTTGTACATTGTTTTTCCGTTTTTGTACATTTTAATACTTTTTGATACATTTTGTTTTTCTACGTTTTTGTACGTACGAAAACGGATAAAAACAAAAAAACGGATAAAAACTGATAATAAATACGGATGAAAACGTACAAAAGCAGACAAATTTGAAAAAAACCGTACAAAACAGATAGAAATCGATAAAAATGCATGAAAACGTCTAAAAATGTATCAAAACGTACAAAAACATTAAAAACGTAAAAAAGATATACAAACGTATGAAAATAAACAAAAACGTAAAAAAACGGAAATATGAAGAAGTAACTGTTAAAAAAAAAAAAAACCTCTCATTAATGTGGGGGTGGGGCCGGGTCAAAAAATTTAATGTGACCCGTGGGCCGGGTCGTCTGCCTTTTGTATATATTTATATAATAATAATAATAATAATAATAAAAAGAGTAAACTGCAAAATACATCCATGTGGTAAACTGCAAAATACATCCCTCGTCAGAAGATAACGAAAAAAATATTTGCATCGTTCATTCTCATTGATGTATTATGTCTAACGTTTGACTAACGGATGATGTAATGTGCCAATAGTTTATGACATGGATATATGATGTTAGAAAGTGTAAACCACGTGAATGTATTTTACAGTTTACTCAAAAATAAATTTTAAAGTTTTACTACATTTTTTATAGTTTTTTTTTCTCAGTTATAATCCTACACATATGGAGATGACAAGTGATATCCATTTTCCTACAAGTGAAGGATGTAGGAGGATTCATCGTTTTCTTAAATTTTAATACCATATTGACCGGTAGGAGGATCCATTTTCTTGCGGGTTTATTAAAATGTTGGGTTTAATCTCATTTATTAGATCAAATGGAAATGGAGGATAAAGATAGGTCCTTTTGCATCCAAATAAAGTTGCTATCCAAATGAACTTAAATATAAAAGTTATGGAGGTCGATAGGAATAAATTAAAGATCTTAAATAACAAAAAAAACAAAAACAAACAGGCGAAAGTAAGCCTAAAGAGAGCCAGGCAGGAAACCAAACAAACAGGCCGAAGTAAGCCCAAAAAAAGCCAGACATGCTTTTGTCGCCACACGACATGATGCTTAGTATAGAGTTAAATATAGTAATAATGTTTGTTACATGATGAAAGTGGTGATGAAGCCACTTTAACCCTATTGCATAAAGCAAACATCAACTATGAATCGAACAAACTCGAACCACAACTACAAAACAACTATGACACATTTCATTTAGCTTAATAACAAGCTAAACAATAACACATTGCCAAGTGAAACAAAACCAGTACTACGTTATTTCAGGAGAAATACGCCAATGAGTTAACACCTTTAGCCTAATAATAAGCAAAACAATAACACATTGCCAAGTGAAACAAAACTAGTACTATGTCATTTCAGGAGAAATATGCCAATGAGTTAACACCTTTAGCACACTGATGGTTCTTTTCAAATGCAATGTTGCAATCTTCAACCTCACCATGTCAAGAATAAGATCACTTTAGAAAAGACCATGAAGAGTTGATAGATTCATTTTATAAAGTGATTGTGTACAATTTGTTAACATGGTGAAAGAAGAGATATTGGCTTGAGATAGTGAAGTCAACCACGATCTTTCACAATACTAATAATTGACATTGTTTTTGTCTTCACATTATCTCCAACTACGTTGTGTCATCACTATTAGCGTGTATCAAAACACCATCATTGTTGCTTTCACCATTTTTGGTTTTGATGCATTGCGCATGTACTATTGTAATATACAAAGATGACTGTGATGCTTCAGTTATATGCTAACGTAGGTTTTTTTAGTTATACGGATATCCGTCGTCGCAACGAGCGAATATCCAACTTGTTTTATTAGATTATGTTGATGGTCATGTTGGTTGAGAAAGCTGTGGTTGAAAATAAGTCACTCTTACTGCTAGTTACAGTGATGTTAGATATAGTCCATAAGATTAGGGGTCACGTGTTTATTTCAAGTTGTTTTAATTAGTTTACTTTTTTATAGATTGTCTTTTTAACCTTTTGAGTTGCCCATACCCCATAGTACTCAACTACTCATGTGTCCGATTAGTGTTGGAAATTTGTGAGGTGCATGGGATAATGTTTGAATAACGAGGATGGCAGCCCGCGCTTCGCTGCGGGATGCTAGATTTTTTTTGTTTTAGAAACGCAGGCATGCAGCTGCTTATAAACTTGCTTAAATACCAGGGAGAATCTTTCCTTCCAAAAATTCTCTTTCGTGTTCACATAAAAACAATACATCAACGTAGAACACTCACTCTCTCTAAACAGGTCGCGCTAATCTATCTTAACTAAAGCTTACAACAAAACAATGATACCATCTCTCTCCTTCCTGTGTAAAATCTGTATGTTAACAACTAAATAGTATCTCTATTTGTAATTGATGTGTCGTTGTGTAGGTGTTATTTATGTATCAGGTTTTACTATTTATTTTATGCCGACTATACCTAAAAACAACACTTTAACGGGCAGTGTACCCGGTCAGATAGAGTTTCGTGGTACGTAAGGTGTCGATCAATAAGAGTGGAAGTTAACTCTTAATTCTACTGGTATCTTATCTATCTAGTTTTAATACTAATCTAACCTAATTATTTTAATTAAACATAAACTAACGCAAAGGGGGGTTTTCAGCCTGAGAGATTGGCACGAGTTTAGTTCTAATTATCCTAAGGTGATGGGAAATAACGCACACAAGTGATTAACAAAAGATAGGGAAGAGATCAAATCTTAAGAAAAATGTATTAGCCAGTTTAATCTAATAATATGCCTTGATTGTCTATTCGTGCAATGATTGTATTAATTCGTTGGTGGTATATCATTCCAAAGTTAGGTGGATCTTCTCCTTAGACTCGAGGTTTGTCGCTAGTTAATCATGTCACAATTAACCTAAACCCGCATAAAGCTTACACCGTTGATTATAATTTATCTACGAAACTATATTGGTAGTTATATTTAATCCTAGCTCATAGAGGCTTTACCAACTTACTGCTTAATGGAAATTCATATACTAGTAGTCCACACCCACTTAACTACCTATGGAAATAGGACGTTATGTGTAATCCTAAGTCACCGGTTTAGTCTACCTATCCACTTAACCATAGATCAAAACAAGGTTTTCTATTGGTGATCCTATTAGTCTAGCTATATGAATAAGTGTTATATGTTTCTATCCCGGACTCATAGCCTACGCCCAAACAACACCGAAGTTGCAGCGCATTAATTATGTAGGACAAATCCAGTTGAATGATTAGGGGTAAAACCCCATAATTAAGCATCATAAACGGGTATGAAGTTATAAAACATAATCACATGCAACGAATCCCCTGCCCCCCACGTCACATCAGCCCCCAACCCCACCACCACTACTACCAAAACATGGGCACCTACCCTAACGGTCTAGCCCTCGACAAAGACACAATACCCTCCCCCCCACGCAGCCGAAAATCACCACCAGCACCCCCCACGCGTCCGTGGAGTGAAGCGCTCGCTACCCCGCGTGTAACCCTTCCCCCCCGTTCCCCTCCCATTGATTGGGACCACTTTTTACTACGTTGTTTCAAAGGATTGCCGTATTTCTTGGCTGATAACTTTGTCCCATAGATCTTACCTCGGTAAATCAACGACGACTTGTGGTGGCAATAAAGCATATTGGGTCTAAACACCCACAAACGTACATAAAATGGAAAATAACGCCTCAGCACAAAGGGTTCGATACTTGGCTATATTAAGGAACTCAATACGGCGATCGGGAGGTAGCTTGGCGTAGGCTACCATCTAGACAATATGCACATTGAGCTGGTTAAGGGCTAAACTGGGCGTATCGGTACACAAACCTCCGTTACGGGCGTAACGGACCTTATTGGGTACGACGTCATTACTGCTTCCTCTGGAAAGTGTGTAATTGGACAGAAAGTGTGCTTTTTCCCTTGATATTTGACCTAAAGTATAAAAATACCATGTATAAAACTGGTGTGGACAAGGCGGTCATGTTCCCTACAATGTCAGGCAATGGCTTTTGATTCGTTCAAAATCTCCTTGGATAACGTCGTATAGGTTCTAAAACTAATATGGTGTATTTGCTGTCAGATCAGAGACTTTCTTTACCTCGAACTCTTCAATTACTGAACTCCAAATGTACTCCCATAACTTACTGTAATTCCTTACAAAATACAAACGAAGTTAAGTGAACAATATATCTTTTAGAGCAATACATTATACAAATGGGTAATACAATCATTTGGGATAAATGATGCAATAAAAGTGACCGTTCATATGCTGTCATCAATATCCCGGCCCACATTGAATCCTACTTGTTCCACACAGTATGTACCTTTATAAATTTAGTATAGAAATAATCCCTAAGGATTATTTTGTTCCCCCGCGTTAAACCTATATATTTGATCTATTGCACAGTAACACAAACCAAACACCTCACCAAGATAGGAAGATACAACACATCAAATCGGATCCCCTCACTAATCTATATGGAAACATATAAACACATTCACTCATAATATAATGCTACAATCGTGACAAATAATTCTATCAGTAGAAGGCTCATAGCAAGGAATGCACAGCTATCCTACCAGAACCACCATAAAGCCCAGGAGTAAAAAAAAGTTTTAGACAAAAGTTTCCTATTGATAAAAAACAACTTAGGATAGAGTACATTATTAGTTGAACATGGAAACCGATTTAGCTAAACGGTTAACTACATTTCACTCACCGCAACTTCTTTATTCACCACATCAATGAACTCCCTCTACTCAAGGCAGCTGACGCACACATACATAGGCCTGTAACTGAATCGGAAATAAGACAAGTTTGTTTTCCGATCACTACAGCCTCATTCGATAATCTTAGACCAACGGTATAGAGATGATAGAAAATAGATGAGAAAGGTTAGTGAGGAGACCTTAACCTAAAACAGACGATAATCCATCGAAAATAGATGTCGTAGGATGTAAAGTATTGTACAAAGTGGAAGATATCGCCACTTGCCTTGTAGAGTATGTAAAATTTTAGGATGATTGGGATGTTGACCGTTACGGGAACGCCAACTTAGGTTGTTGTTTTTTTTATCAATGATCAAGACGTTGTAAATAGTCGTGTCTTTATCATGTTAACGATCAGAAAAAAGTGTCTAGCAACTTGTATCTTAGTCTTAATCTATTTGTTTCTTGATTTTTATTTAACAACAATTTACTTCCCTCTCACCTAAAGATTAACCATAGGTTTTATGCCAATGAGGATGTGATTGAGTGTGCATGTCTATTGTGTCGTTACGGCCATGTATGCATGTCTCAGCTGCCTCGTAGGTTTACGACTTTTGATGAAAGTTAGAAGGTCCCTACCCTATATCATTCTTCATCCTAACCGTTGGTTAAATTCGAATGAGGATGTGATCGAACACACATGTCTATTCCGTCGTTACGGCCATGTATGTGTGCTTCAGCTGCCTTGTTAGAGTGGTACTTCTGGTGAAAGATTGGAGAATGATCAACCGTAAGCCTTTCCATACAAAAACCCATATTTACCTTTATAAACTTGTTACTCCTTGGCTTTAGTGGTGGAGATGTGCATCCTTGCTAAGCTTATGATAGAATACTTGTCACGATTGAGCAATTGAGTGAATTAGTTATATGTTACCATATAGATTAGTTGAGTGATTTGAGTGTTTTCATCTTCCTATTTTGTGAGGTGTTTGGTTGTGTACTTGTAATAGATCAAATAAATGGTTTAACGAAAAATATCCTTAGGGATACATTTATATAAATTTCTAAAGTCTACTTGAGGACAAGTAGGATTCAAGTGGGGGATATTTGATGACATCAAATAACGTCACTTTTATTGCATCATTTATCCCATGTGTATTACCCATTTTGTATAATTATTGCAAAGATTTGTTACTTAATCGTTTGTATTTGAGAATTACAGTAATTATGGAGTACTTGGAGCATAAATGAAGAGTTCGAGAAAGTCTACTGATCTGACAGCAAATACACCATATTATTTTAGACCTATACGACGTATCCAAGACTTTGACGAATCAAAAGACCATTGCCTGACATTGTAGAATACGCCGTGTCCACACCAGTATATACATTGTATATTATACTTTGGTCAAATATCAAGAAAAGCACACTTTCAGCCAATACACCATACCAGAGGAGCTAAATACGTCGTACCCAATAAGTCCGATACGCCGTATCGAGGAGGTCCGATACGCCGTATCCATACCAGCTCAAGAAAATTCTAGAATATTTTATTCTTGGAGCCTACGCCAAGCAACCCCGATACGCCGTATTGAGTTCCAATACGCCGTATCGACCAATTTTCAGAGTCTATAAATACCAAAACCTAAATACGATTTTAGACATGCTTTTAGCCACCAAGTCTGATTTCCAGAAGATCAATGAAGCCAAGAAGGTCCTGAAAAGTGGTCCAATCAATGGGAAAACTCTTGTAATCTCTACACTCCACTATACGCGTTTGGTTAGCATTATGTTTAATCGTTCATCTATGATTTCGTGTATTGTTACAATGACTATCGGCTAATACCTTTAGGTATTAGCCATGTTTATGATAATATAATGTTTTGATTTGTCTTTATATCGATTGTTCTTTATTCGTTGCATGTTGATTATGTTTATCACTTCATACCCGTTTATGTGCTTAATTATGTGTTTTTCCTATCATTCAACTGGATCTAGTCCTACATATTTAATGCGCTGCAACTTCGGTGTTGTTTGGGCGTAGGCTAAGAGTCCGGGATAGAAACATATAACGCTTATTCATATAGCTAGACTAATAGGATCACCAATAGAAAACCCTGTTTCGATCTATGGTTAAGTGGATAGGTAGACTAAGCCGGTGACTTAGGATTACACATAACGTCCTGTTTCCATAGGTAGTTAAGTGGGTGTGGACTACTAGTATATGAATTTCCATTAAGCAGTAAGTTGGTAAAGCCTCTATGAGCTAGGATTCAATATAACCACCAATATAGTTTCCTAGATAAATTATAATCAACGGTGTGAGCTTTATGCGGGTTTAGGTTAATTGTGACAGGATTAACTAGCGACAAACCTCGAGTCTAGGGAGAAGATCCACCTAACTTTGGAATGATATACCACCAACGAATTAATACAATCATTGCACGAATAGACAATCAAGGCATATTATTAGATTAAACTGGCTAATACGTTTTTCCTAAGATTTGACCTCTTCCCTATCTTTTGTTAATCACTTGTGTGCGTTATTTGCCATCACCTTAGGATAATTAGAACTAAACTCGTGCCAGTCTCTCAGGCTGAAAACCCCCCTTTTGCGGTAGTGATTCGTAGGAATCTATATATATACGTAATAATAAAATATATAATATGATAGAAAATTACCAAATTAACCTTGAGGACAAAGGTAAAAAGGAGACATCTCACAAAATATAATATATAGATAACGTATATAAACAGGAAGTATGAATTCCCCCCAGGGTCCGTTATCCCCCAACATACTATGAAATTGAAACCACGTTTGATGTTCGGACAATGATTTAAATTGAAGACAAAGATTGATTTGATTATTTATTTTTAAAAATTAAAATTAACAAATTCTAACAATTAAGCATGAAGACAAAGAACGGGAAATCAAAATTTAACTAAAAACACAAAACGGGACCCCTAAACGGAGGTCAAAAACCCTAAATTTCTAAAAATAAACCTAACTTAAAATTTTCTTTTTAAATGACACTATTGCCTAAAAAGTAATGTTAAAGAAAACTAAATAAAACGATTGAAATGAGCCATAAAAACAAAACACACGAAAAACAAGAATGGGAATAAATCTCGTTCTTTAAAAAATGAAATTTTGCAAATTAGACCTTACGAAAGCAAAACTAATTTTCCTATAAACTTTATGATAAAAGAAAATTTTCTAAAAAAGATTTATATTTTTTTGATTATTTTTCTATTTTTTATGATTTTTTAAAGTTTTTAATGAAAATAAATGTTTAAAAATACTAAACTAATTATAAAAATTCTAGAAAAATTACAGGAAATAGCTTAAACTAATTAGAACCTAGGAAAAATAAGCTTGAGATCGCAGCTTATTGAATAAGCTGCGAAATAAGCCAAATACAGCTTATAGACAAAATGGTTAAAACGTGTATAAAGATTAAATGGGAAGAATAGCTCACGGATGAGCTATTGAAGCACAATGGTTAAGGCAATGGGCTTGTGTGGCTAAGGTCGTGGGTTCGAGTCCCAGGCTTGGTTTTTGCTATTTTTTTTATTTTTGAAAACTTATAAAAAGCAAAAGTGAAGATAAGCTAAAAACTAACCATTTTAATAAAAGCTCTTATATCTACTTTTTTTCTAAATGAGCTAGATATAAGCTAAACCCCTAACAGATTACGCTACTTGCATATTTTTGGCTTTTTTCAATATTTTTAAAACTAAAAGCTACTTTAAGCTGACTAATTTAACAATAAGCTGAAAGCAATGAGTGATAAGCTAATCTTAAAACTAACATTATCCTAATAAGTTGAATTTAGAAAGAAGAAAGCAAAATTAATAAGGGACAATGCTTAAATAAGCTCAGCAGTACTAACTTAACAGTTAGTACTGCTAGCTTTAAACTTAATACTGCTAGCTTCGAGCTTAACTTTTAATAAGCTAATAGATCCTTATGGACTATTAGCTTATACACTATTAATCTACACCTATCAAACTATCTAAATCTACTTTTGAAAACTATTTTGAAACTCAAGAGCTTAATGAAAAAGGCTTGTGAAAATGGATAGTTTAAACAGTTTATACTGTCTTTGAATTTTTTTTAAAGAAAAGCAAAACAGCTGATTTTGAAAGCTAAAACAGATAACAATTTAAGCTATATTTAAAAAAACTAAATCTAAACTAATGACATATAACCTATAAGCTATCTATAATCTAAAAATCAAAAGCTGAATTCTATTTTAACCTACTAAAACTTAAGCCTAAAAATGTCACTTATCGAATACTGCTGATGCATTTGACAAGTATATGACCACAATTTTATTCCTATTGCACAGACCTAATAAACTAACGTTGACACTCTTAAAACACAAGGCTAAATTCAAATTAAGTAAATTCAACAACTAGAATTTAACAAAACTTATAATGAAAATAGAACTTGACAGATAAGAACCTATATTAAACTAACCTAATAAAACTTAAATAACTTCTGACCTAGCTAATAAAACTACCTAAAACAGATTTAAATGAGAGATTAAAAAATGAGTTTCAAAGACCAAAAGGCCACAAGCAGTACTAACTTATGGTTAGTACTGCTGTGCCAAACACTCCTTTAACAATTTTAAAATCTAATTAAGCTTTGTGAAAAAGAAATCTAATTAACTAAACTTGAGTACTAGATAACAAATAGCTTATAACAACTATAATAAACATTTAACAATAAGCAAATAAGCCAAAACCAATAAGAAAGACAAAACAAGTAATATACAAGCATTTTATGCACAGTTTTGGTCTTTTAAGGGTCATTTTTGATGTAAAAAGGATATGTGTTTCCACACATATCAAAATTCCCCAAACTAAGTGATTGCGTGTCCTCACGCAATATTGTATGCTCTAAAACCAAATACCTCAAAACTTCTCCAAACTAAATCTTTGAAAAGTAGTAGAGATTTTTTTTGTTGAGAGAGTTAAGAAATCACAGAGTTATTACAACACCATATTTCCCATTTTTCTAAAACTTTTCTCTTTTTTTTATTGAGATTATTTCGACTTTCGTTATTTCCATAACTGTTAGGGATCATAGAACAAGATGCACTTCGATCCGAGAATGCCCCAAAAAGGATAAATTCATCGTTCTCTATTTTTCACTTATCCAAACCATGCTTAAAACGAAATCATAGCTAAATATCAGTAAGGATGCAAAAACATCAACCATATTTGCCAACTTTGTGAACTTTTTAACTCCCGACAATTATTATATCTTAAATGATTGTGGCTATCTTGAAATTCAACGTGCATCAACTTTTGCAACATTACTATGCTTTACTTTTACCTTAGAATAATGAGTTTTTGAAGGTGAGGATCATCCCATTGTAACGTCTTCGTCTCGGCACATCCCAACCTTACGGCTAAGTGACCAGGCTTTTGACACCTCACAAAGACTAGTATCGGGACTCACGGACCCTTAGGTTTCAAAAACTCTCAGGTTTCCCGAATATTCATAGCTTATAAAATAGAATAGTCAAAGTGCAAAAGCATATTTGAATTTAACAAAAAGAAGTCAATTTATTAACTTAACCCATTTAGGACATTTAATGCAATTGTTAAACCCTCGACACCTTTTAGAAGGCTCAACATCGGTTGTGAGCCCGCAAGAATCGCAAACTTTATCAGTCTCTGATCGTTAATCTTACTATGAGGCTTTTTTTTAGAAACTACCACATCGTTGTGATCCGCACAATGTAGTAATACTTTTATCAGCCCACAGCTTTTATTATTATATTTATTTTTTTTTATCATTTTATCATCATTTTTTATTTTATTTTAATTTTTTTTTTTATTTTTATTTTTTATTTTTTTTATTTTTTATTTTTAATTAATTAATTTTTTATTTTTTTTTGATATATAAGAAGACTTTCTTTTGAAAATTCAAGTATCAATTTGAATTAAGACTAAAATTTTGCTATATATATTATAAAAATTGATGATTTAAGTTTAATCCCAAAAACAGCACGTATAATAAATACGGTTTTAAGAGCTTATGGAAGAAAAAGCAACAAGTACATACATGACCTCTAAGATTCCAACTAATTCTTTTTTAGCATCCTAATCATACATAAACTCTATCATTTTATTCTTCTTCGCGATAATTGCGAACGCTTAGCTAAAAGTAAAGGAACAACTAGAGCTCAACACGTCCCGATCGGTCAAAATTTACTCATATTCTTACCACAGCAAGAAAGTCAAAATGTGACAAAAACACTTATTTTAATTTTGAAACTTTTTAAATATTTTCATTTTTTTTGAAATTTTTTTGTGGGAAAACGGGTACGTGAGAACAACGGTAAAAGTAATGTAAGATATATCGAAGATATACTACCCCTACTAAAATTCAAACATTGTCCACAATGTTCTCCTAGCCTCAGACTTATAAACCCCATACTACATTCAAAAAGGTCCGAATGCATAACTCACACCTGAAGAAAAGTATCACAAAAATCTTAAGCCGTTTATTAAGTGTGCTATAAGATAAATGTTAGCCGATAATAATCTTCAAGATATCGGATTTCCCCAAACTAATGGCAAGCAAAGGCTAGGAAGCTCGAGTGGACCAGGACAAAACACCGAACACGAGAGTCTTTAGAAAATTTGGGTCAATCCTGCAAACAATCACAAGTATAAACAACAACACAAAGAACCGAAAGAGTACAAACTGCCACCCTCACAACACATTAAAAATAGAAAATAGATAAGCATAGGGTGCCTCCCATGAAGCGCTTTGTTTTTGGTAACCGAGTCACATAGCTTGACTCGATCCCTAAATTCATTCGTCCTTAGGGAGAGCAATACTTGGAATAAGAAACTTCCATTGAAAACACCACCGGCTCTAGATAAGAAAAATAAAAATGAAGATGCCGGGGTCAAAAATGAGATCTTCACTCCCGAAAGAGAGAATAAAAGGAGAATCCTCGGGGTAGGTGAAAAATGGGAGAAAAATCTGAACACCTTCTTCTAAATTGTAACAAGCCTCTTTGTTTAGCATATCAAAGTTGTTTATCATATCCGATCAGCTCAAGTAATCTTAACATCTGTGGTTCCGAAGAGTCGAGGAACTGACGGGTTGTCTTGATGATCAAGGTTAGGTGACTCATGTTCGGGAAGGAAAGTAGAATTATCTTCATCTTCGGAATCATCATTCTCATCACCTGGTGGAATTAAATCACCTGGAACGAGGAAAATATCAATCTCTTCTTGAACAGGGATAGGAGATGTGATAATTAAACTTGGATTAGCATGAACATTTTCCGGTGATTGGGAAGTTGAAATCTCACAAAGCAAAGTCATAAGACTAAGATATTCCTCATGCTCATGAACAATCCTCGAAGGAAGTGTAATGATTTCTCCGGCGAACTCATGGTGAAGGGGATCACTCCTTGGAGAAAAAGTAATCGAAGTATTATGGATGGATTCATTTTGTTTTGGTTCATGATCAAAAATCACTTCGGGAGAGAGATTATGGGTGGTATCATCACTAAGCAGATTTTCAAGAAAAATTACGTCTCCTTCCGAATCATAATAACCTTCCTCAAAATTAGAAGAAACTTCCATGGCTAGAAAAGCATCGATCTCATCAATATCGACTCTGGATCGGAACACTCAACCTTATCGGACAAAGGTGTGTTAAGTAAAACAGCTCCATCGAATTTGAAACGTTGAGTTCTCGTTCGACCAACATCTCCACCATCCCGGTCTAAAGAGAGGATTTTCGTACTAACTTTGGAGTTGAAGTTATCATCAAATTCAAAAAGAGGGTTTGAATAAACTTGAAAATTTTCTTCATGAACGTCCTTCTTAAGAATTGAATCATCATTATCTGGTGGGAATGAATTAAGAAGAGTGAGTTTCATCGGCCGAACATCCTCAGTTGATCACTAGTCTTCACCGAAAGAACTAGGAGAAGAGCATCGAAATGAATAGTGGGTAACTAGGCACTAAATGGCTCATGCTTTTCAAAATCAATGATAGAAATACGTGAGCAATTTGCTTCATTCTTGTTTTTTCTTTCTCAGAGATTGTTTCAGCATAAAAGTAAGTTCATCATTTCCTACTTTTAATGTTAATTTTTTCCTCGTATAAACCAATGAGAGCTTTATTTGCAGTGCGAAAGGAAAGGTTCTCCTAAAATAAAAGGTACGCTCGGGTCCGTTTAAAATTAACCACAAACAAAATCAGCAAGAAAAGTGAAACCATACCACTCTAACTATAACATCCCGATATGCCATTGGGTGCGAAAGCGAACGGTTAGCAGCTCGAAGTGTCATTCGGGTGGGCTTCAGAAGCTCCAAGGCCAAGTTGCTTGTAGATAGAATAAGGCAAAAGATTTATGCTAGCTCTGGAATCGGCTAAAGCATTAGTCCTATCAAGTTCTTGTAGAGCACACATAATAAGAAATTTTCCTGGATCTTCGAGCTTCTCGGGAACTTTGTTTAAGATGATGGCAGAACATTCAGCATTTACGGTTGTAATGGCGATTTCCTCAAGTTTCTCTTTGCGTTTCTCAATAAAGTGCTTAACCATTTGTTGAATTTCGGCATTTCGATGAGAGCATCTTTTAAACCAATTTCTAAACGTAGTTGTTTAAACAACTTCATAAACCTGATTTGCTGAGCACTAGGTGTATCTTTCTCTCTCACTTTCATCCTCTCGGGGTATGGAAGTTTAGGTTGATATGAATTAGGCTTTGGAGAATTAGGCTTCTTGGAATCAATTTTATTTTTCTTAGCCTTTGGTTTCGGAATTTCAATAAAAATGGAATCATGATCCTCCGGAGGTGGGACTTGTGCGCTATTTTCTGAACTTGATTTTTGCACTTTGTCCATTGACGTCTTCGGGTTTTGTTCAGGTTCCTTTAGAGGAGTAGAAACAACGGGTGTAGGAAAATGAGGAGTCGAAGGTCCTTCACAAGTTTTACCGCTTCGGGTGATGATAACATTAACATGCTCGCGAGGGTTAGTTACGGTTTGACTTGGTAGAATACCTGAACTCGAAGATGAAGCGGTATTGGAACTTATGAATTTCGAAAGCATTTCCGTCAAATTTGTCATCTGGTTTTGTAAACTTTGGCCTTGATTTTGCATATTCCTTAATACAGCATCATTAGCCTTGACATAATTCACAAAATATTCGGTTTTTTGAAACAAAAACCAAACCTTGCATTTAGCGACAGGGGCGATGAATCAACCGGGGTTTTTTGAATATCAGAGTTGGTACACTGTCCTAGGTTGTGAAGTTATATTCCACGGTTTTTGATGAAATTGGTTCCACGATTTGGTTGAAATTATTTCCCTGATTCTGATAGAAAAAACGGTTTTTGATTGTTCTGAATCGGAGGAAAACAGGAGGTCAATTTGATTCAAACCATCGGCCGGTCAGAATTGGTATTTCCCTGATTAAAGATTAGCTCCAGCAAGCTTGTGAAAACTACTCTTGAATGTTTGTCTCGATAAAATCATTGCTCGGTGCTGGATAATTTTTATAAGACAATGAGCACTCCACAAGTTACACAACTCTGCTTCGACGCTTTTATACCTGGTGCGAGCTTGGGCTTTTGTTTGTCGATAAGCATACCATCATCATATCTTAAGTGCAGAAACTTCGGTTGAAAGAGCAACAACATCTGGTAAATTCCGGGAGTAGATGAAATTGAACTTACTAGCCAACGACTGCCTTGTTTCGAGAATATACGACCCTTGGATTTACTCTTGCTAATCTCAATCAATCACGAGGCATCTTATCCAAAAAGTTTCCACCGCAGCAGAATTCAACGAATCTTGATCATTAGTATTCACAGCATTGTAAAACGTATCTAATTGATGTTAATTCAAAAATCCTGAATGTGGCATAGCACAAGAAGTCATTAAATCGAATCCAGAAGCCTCATAAAATGATTCGTCCAAATCTATGCTAGAAATCTCTGATTCGTTCTGAAGATCTGTCTTTTTGATCGGAGGAACAGAATTGATTAATGAATTTTTGAAACAAGATCTATCCGTGTCAAAATGATCGAGGAGGATCTATCCTCTAGCCAAATCCCGGGATGACCTTCAAGAGAAAAAATGGAAAAAGCAAAAGCTTAATTGACGTGCTCCCGGGATATCCGGGAACTCATTGTTAAGTAATCTTATGAAATTTAAACGGATATTAGCATGTGGGATCCTCTTTATCATGGTCCAAAAAACTGTGTGTTTTGACAAGATATAGATCAAAACCATGCTTTTACTCAAGTTAGCATTGATTTCAAGAATTACAATTGCATCCTCGGACCCCTCAGGTGGGTGCTTCTGAGCAATTGTGCCATAGTCTCGGTTATCAGCCATCGAACAGGGTAGATTAACAACAGGTTCTTTCTAATGGAATGTTTAACAAAAAAACGCCTGGTTTGGCTTGTTGTTGATGGTTACGGTTGCGGGTTTGAGAACGAGTGCGCATGCACAAAGTAGAAAAAGAAAATTTTAAACTAAAATTTTTTTGTTTTTATTTTTATTTTTTAACAAACTATTTTAACGGACAACTTAAAAAACCAAAAATCAAATTTTACTTCCGTAGCTCTTAAAATAATTTTACTTTTTAAGGTGAGCTTGTAGTCGAAAAGACACAAATGGTAAATTTTTAAATCTTTGATTCGAGTTGGGAACTCACTAATGGATAATACCTCAATTAAAGGTATTATTTGTTGGTGTTCTTTTACCAACTTTGTTTATTTTTTTTATTATTTTTATTATGGACAATTTTTTTTATATTTTTGATTTTTTAATATTTTTTTATATGTTGAATTTTTAAATAATTTGTTGTGATCTTTTACCAACTTGTTATGTAATATTTTTTATATTATTTGTTGGTCCGTTATCCCCCAATGACTTATGAAAGTTAACCACGTTTGATGTTCAGAAAGCAATGATTGAATTGAAGACAAAGATTGTGATTTGATTATTATTTTTTTAAAATTAAATTAACAATTCTATCAATTAAAAGCATGAAGACTAAATAACGTTAAATTTCAAAAAATTAACTAAAAACACAAAACGCGACCAAAACCCCACTCACGGAGTCAAAACCCTAATTTCTAGAAAATAAAACATAACTAAAATTTTCCTTTTTAATTGGCTCTATTTGACTAAAAAGAACTTTAAAAGAAAACTAGAACAAAAAAACGGGTTTTGAAATAAGCCTTAAAAAAGCACGAAAACGAGAATGGGAACAAATCTCGTTCTTTAAAAATCGAATTTTTGCAAATTAGACCTTACGAAAGCAAAACTAATTTTCCTATAAACTTTATGATAAAAGAAAATTTTCTAAAAAATATTTATATTTTTTTGAATATTTTTCTATTTTTTATGATTTTTTAAAGTTTTTAATGAAAATAAATGTTTAAAAATACTAAACTAATTATAAAAAATTCTAGAAAAACTACAAGAAATAGCTTAAACTAATTAGAACCTAGGAAAAATAAGCTTGAGATCGCAGCTTATTGAATAAGCTGCGAAATAAGCCAAATACAGCTTATAGACAAATTGTTAAACACGTGTATAAAGATTAAATTTGGTGAAGAAAACTCACAATAGCTATTGAAGCACAATGGTAAGGCAATGGGCTTGTGTGGCTAAGGTCGTGGGTTCGAGTCCCAGGCTTGGTCTTTGCTATTTTATTTTTTATTTTTTTGAAAACTTATAAAAAGCAAAAGTGAAGATAAGCTAAAAACTAACCATTTTAATAAAAGCTCTTATATATACTTTTTTCTAAATGAGCTAGAAATAAGCAATACCCTACAGATTACACTACTTGCATATTTTTTTGCTTTTTTCAATATTATTTTTTTATTAAAACTAAAGAGCTACTTTAAGCTGAACTAATTTAACAATAACTTAAAAGCAAAGAGTTGATAAGCTAATAATAAAACTAACATTATCCGAATAAGTTGAATTTAGAAAAGAAGAAAGCAAAATCCAAGGGACAATGCTTAAAAACGCCATCAGTACTCAACTAAACAGTTAGTACAGCTAGCTTTAAACTTAATACTGCAAGCTTCGAGCATAACTTTTAATACGCCTAATAGTCCCATAAGATCAATAGCTAATTAAAAGTTTAAGCTCGAAAGCTAGCAGTATTAAGTTTCAGCCTAGCAGTACTTAACGTTAAGTTAGTAACTGCTAGCATATTAAGCATTGTCCCTTATAATTTGGCTTCTACTTTCTAATTCAACTTATTAGGATAATGTTAGTTTTAATATTAGCTTATCACTCATTGCTTTAAGCTTATTGTTAAATTAGTCAGCTTAAAGTAGCTTTTAGTTTTAAAAATATTGAAAAAAGCAAAAAATATGCAAGTAGTGTAATCTGTTAGGGTATTAGCTTATTTCTAGCTCATTTAGAAAAAAGTATATATAAGAGCTTTTATTAAAATGGTTAGTTTTTAGCTTATCTTCACTTTTGCTTTTTATAAGTTTTCAAAAAATAAAAAATAAAATAGCAAAGACCAAGCCTGGGACTCGAACCCACGACCCTAGCCACACAAGCCCGAAACCTTAACCAATGGCTTCAATAGCTCACTCCGTGACTATCTTCCCCATTAAAACTTTATACACGTTTTAACCATTTTGTCTATAAGCTGTATTTGGCTTATTTCGCAGCTTATTCAATAAGCTGCGATCTCAAGCTTATTTTTCCTAGGTTCTAATTAGTTTAAGCTATTTCTTGTAGTTTTTCTAGAATTTTTTATAATTAGTTTAGTATTTTTAAACATTTATTTTCATTAAAAACTTTAAAAAATCATAAAAAATAGAAAAATATTCAAAAAAATATAAATATTTTTTAGAAAATTTTCTTTTATCATAAAGTTTATAGGAAAATTAGTTTTGCTTTCGTAAGGTCTAATTTGCAAAAATTCGATTTTTAAAGAACGGGATTTGTTCCCATTCTCGTTTTTCGTGTTTTAAGGCTCATTTCAAATCCGTTTTTGTTCTAGTTTTCTTTAAAATTACTTTTTAGTCAAATAGAGTCCAATTAAAAAGAAAAATTTAAGTTAGGTTTATTTTTAGAAATTTAGGGTTTTTGACCTCCGTGTAGGGGTCGCGTTTTGTGTTTTTAGTTAAATTTTGATTTCCCGTTATTTGTCTTCATGCTTAATTGTTAGAATTTGTTAATTTTAATTTATAAAAGTAGATAATCAAATCAATCTTTGTCTTCAATTCAAATCATTGTCCGAACATCAAACGTGGTTTCAATTTCATAAGTCATTGGGGGATAACGACCAACAAATAATAAAAAAATATTAAATAAACAAAGTTGGTAAAAGAACACCAACAAATATTAAAAAAATCAACATATAAAAAATATTAAAAAAATCAAAAATAAAAAAAATTGTCCATATAAAAAATAATAAAAAAATAAACAAAGTTGGTAAAAGAACACCAACAAATAATACCTTTAATTGAGGTATTATCCATTAGTGAGTTCCCAACTCGAATCAAAGATTTAAAAACTTGCCATTTGTGTCATTTACGAAATACAGCTCACCTTAAAAAGTAAAATTTTTAAGAGCTACCGTGAAGTAAATTTGATTATTTGGTTTAAGTTGTCTTCTCGTTATCCGTTAAAATAGTTTGTTAAAAAAATAAAAAATAAAAATTTAGTTTAAATTTTCTTTTTCTACTTTGTGCATGCGCACTCGTTCTCAAACCCGCAACCGTAACCGTCAACAACAAGCCCAACCGGCTGTTGTTCAACCATTTCATTTAGAAGAACCTGTTGTTAATCCTCCCCTAGTTCCGATGGCTGATAACCGGACTATGGCACAATTGCTCCAAGCACCCACCGAGGGGTACGAGGATGCAATTGTTAATACATGAAATCAATGCTCACTTTGAGTTTTAAAGCATGGTTTTGAATCAATCTTGTTCAAAACAAAAACATTTTTTTTTGACATGATAAAGAGGATCCACACCCCGGAATCGTTATTTCAATAAGATTACTTCAACAATGAGATTCCCGGATATCCCGAGCACGTCAATTAAGCTTATGCTTTTTCCATTTTCTCTTGAAGGTTCAGCCCGGATTTGGCTAGAGAAAGAACCTCCTCGATCAATTTTGACATGGGATGATCTTGTTTCAAAATTCATTAATCAATTCTTTCCTCCTTCAAAAACGACAAATCTTCAGAACGAAATCATGAGATTTCAGCAAAGATTTGACGAATCATTTTATGAGGCTTAGGATCGATTTAATGACCTTCTTCGAGCATGCCACATCACGAATTTTCTGAATTACATCAATTAGATACGTTTTACAATGCTTTGAATGCTAATGATCAAGATTCGTTGAATTCCTGTGGCGGTGGAAACTTTTTGGATAAGAATGCTCGTGAATGCTTGAGAATTATCAAGAGTAAATCCAAGGTTCGTAATTCACGAAACAAGGCAGTCGTTGCTAAAGTAAGTTCAAATTCATCTACTCCCGGAATTTCACCAGATGTTGTTGCTCTTACAACCGAAGTTTCTGAACTTAAGAATATGATGAAGGCTATGCTTATCGACAAACAAAAAGCCACTCCGCCCCCGTAAAAGCGTCCGCAAGTTGTGTAACTTGTGTGAGGTGCTCATTCCTTATAAAAAATTATCCAGCCACCGATGGCAATGTTTATCGAGACAACATTCAAGAGTACGTTTCACAAGCTGCTGCAGCTAACTTTAATCAGGGAAATACCAATTCTAGACATCCGATGGTTTCGAATCAAATTCGACCTCCTGGTTTTCCTCCGATTCAGAACAATCAAAACCGTTTCAATCAGAATCAGGGAAATAATTTCAACCAAAATCGTGGAACCAATTTCAATCAAAACCGTGGAAATAACTTCAACCAAGGACAAGTGTACCAACCTCCGACTATTCAAACCCCGGTTTATCAAGCCCCTGTTCCGCAAATGCAAGGTGTTTCAAAAACCGATTTTGTGAATTATGTCAAGGCTAATGATGCTGTATTAAGGAATATGCAAAATCAAGGCCAAAGTTTACAAAACCAGATGACAAATTTGACGGAAATGCTTTCGAAATTCATAAGTTCCAATACCGCTTCATCTTCGAGTTCAGGTATTCTACCAAGTCAAACCGTAACTAACCCTCGCGAGCATGTTAATGTTATCATCACCCGAAGCGGTAAAACTTGTGAAGGACCTTAGACTCCTCATTTTCCTACTCCCGTTGTTTCTACTCCTCTAAAGGAACCTGAACAAAACCCGAAGACGTCAATGGACAAAGTGCAAAAATCAAGTTCAGAAAATAGCGCACAAGTCCCACCTCCGGAGGATCATGATTCCATTTTTATTTAAATTCCGAAACAAAGGCTAAGAAAACTGTTTCAAGAGCCTAATACGTCCAAAGCCAATTCATATCAACTTATACTTCCATACCCCGAAGATGAAAGTGATGAGAGAAAGATACAGCTATCCAGCAAATCAGGTTTAGAATTGTTTAAACAACTCCGTTTAGAAATTGGTTTAAAAGATGCTCTCATCGAAATGCCGAAATTCAACAAATGGTTAAGCACTTTATTGAGAAACAAAGAGAAACTTGAGGAAATCGCCATTACAACCGTAAATGCTGAATGTTCTGCCATCATCTTAAACAAAGTTCCCGAGAAGCTCGAAGATCCAGGAAAATTTCTTATTATGTGTGCTCTACAAGAACTTGATAGGACTAATGCTTTAGCCGATTCCAGAGCTAGCATAAATCTTTTGCCTTATTCTATCTACAAGCAACTTGGCCTTGGAGCTTTGAAAGCCCACCCGAATGACACTCGAGCTTGCTAACCGTTCCGTATTCCACCCAATGGCATATGCAAAGGATGTTTATAGTTTCTAGTTGATGGTTTCACTTTTCTTGCTGATTTTGTTGTGGTTAATTTTAAACCGGACCCGAGAGTACCTATTATTTTAGGGAGACCTTTCCTTCGCACTGCAAAAGCTCTCATTGATTTATACGAGGAAAAATTAACATTAAAAGTAGGAAATGATGAACTTGTCTTTTATGCTGAAAAATCTGAGAAAAACAAGAATAAGCAATTTGCTCACGCTATTTCTATCATTGATTTTTTGAAAGATGAGCCATTTAGTGGCAGTACCACTATTCATTCTGATGCTCTTCCTCCTAGTTCTTCTCCGGTGAAGACTAGTGATAATCTTGAGGAGTTCGCCGATGAACTCACTTTTCTTAATTCATTCCCACCAGATAATGATGATTCAATTCTTAAGAAGGACGTTCATGAAGAAAATTTTCAAGTTTATTCAAACCCTCTTTTTGAATTTGATGATAACTTCAACTCCAGTAACGAAAATCCTCTCTTTGACGAGATGGTGGAAGATGTTGTGAACGAGAACTCCAACGTTTCAAATTCCGATGAGCCAGTTTTACTTAACACACCTTTGTCCGATAAGGTTGAGTGTTCCGATCCAGAAGTCGATATTGATGAGATCGATGCTTTTCTAGCCATGGAAGTTTCTTCTAATTTTGAGGAAGGTTATTATGATTCGGAAGGAGACGTAATTTTTCTGGAAAGTCTGTTTAGTGATGATACCACCCATAATCTCTCTCCCGAAGTGATTTTCGATCATGAACCAAAACAAAATGAATCCATCCATAATACTTCGATTACTTTTTCTCCAAGGAGTGATCCTCTTCTTATTTTTTTTTGCATCCAAAATGAATCCCCACAATCCCAACACTCCATGGATAACCGATATGCTCAACGACCCCCAAAACCAAATTACGGGCTCTTCTTTGGCTAATCCTAACTTTAACTTTCCCAACTATAACCCGTATGTTAATCCCGATCACCAAATTCTCTTTCAACAATGGAAACTACAACAACAAATGTTTAATACCAATATTAATCAACAACAATCTGGTAATTCCCAACAACAATCCGAAGCCGAAACACAACAAGAAGAAGAAGATGAGACGATCCCGACTCCGTCGTCTAAGAAGCCCGGTTCACGTGGAAAACGTGTAAAAAATGACGCAAAAAAATGTTGACTCGAAACCGCAACCCGAAACCGTCAAGGTTCGCCCTTTTTGGAGCCAAGAAGAGGATATGCTTTTGGCAGAATATTTTATACAAATTTTCGAGGATCCACGAATCGGTTCGGATCAAAAAAATGATACGTTTTGGTATAAAATTCTTGATTCATACAACGACCAAGCCGGGAAACGAGGCTTTCCGATTCGTACCAAGAACATGTTGACGGGAAAGTGGACTCCCATGAATCCAGAAGTCTCCAAGTTTAATATGTTAGTGAATGAAACGCAGGTTATGAATGGGGAGAATGATGCCGATTTGATGACGCGTATCAAAATCTTGTATCGAGCACGGGAGAAATCGGATTTTAAGCACAAGAGTGCTTGGAACTTTTTGAAAGGCAAACATAAGTGGAACAATCTCGAATCGACAAATGCAAGACGAAACCGTCATCGGCTTACCAACAACGAACCGAGCCATTTGGAGACGACGAGTTGCCTCGTCCGGCCGGCCTACATAGGATTGCAAAGAGCCAACGTTCTTCAAACTCTACCGCAAGTTCCGGTTCAAACCCGCAAATGTTTCAAGAAATGATTCAACAACAATACGAGCTAGACCTGAAGGAAAAAATGGAGCGTATCGACCGCGAGGTGAACTCTCGAGTCGAGTTAAACTATTCAAAGAAGGTTACCGAGGACTTGAAAGTCCTACAAATATCACCGGACGGGATGAATCCGATTGATGCGGCTATTATCAACGCCCAAAAAGACCGAATCCGTGCTTTATATGGTCCAAATAACTAATTTAGTTATGTTTTTTATTTCGTTATGTTTTTTAATTTTAATGTAATGTCTTTTTTAATATTTTATTGTAATGTTTTTAATTTTCTAATGAAGTTTTTTATTAAATAATTATGTATTTGTTAATTTAAAAAAAATACCTATGGCTTGAGCCAACGAGGGAGGCAGTTGAATGTGGTGTCATAGCAATTCTGGTGCCATAGCACTTTTGCTGACGTGGCAGCACTTTTTGGTGCTATGGCTTGAGCCATGGCACGAGGGTACCCAGTGCTCTTAATATACTTCCTCCGTCCCAAAATTAGTGTTCAGTTTGACTTTTCAGAGTCAAACTGGTTCAACTTTGACCTTAAATATATTATTTTGTGTTATATAATACTTGATGAAAATTATACCAATGAAAAATACACTTAAAACCTATTTCATTCATATATTTTGCATAAAATATTATATAACATACATAAAGATACGTAAGGTCAAAGTTGAACCAGTTTGACTTTGAAAAGTCAAACTGAACACTTATTTTAGGACGGAGGTAGTATGTTTGATGACGTACGCGGCAAGACGTGAAGGTATACGGAAAGGTGAAAAATAATAATACAATATATATATAATATTTATGTAAAATGATAAAAATACATTAAGCATGTAGACTATATTTAGTCTAGAGGCGGTTTAAAATTTAATGTACATATTACGATGTACGCGGAATAACTTATCCGGTTACCCGTAAAGGTAAAATTTACGCGAAATTAAAATAAATAGCAAAAATACGAGGTCAAATAATGACCTGAAAAATACGAATTGTTACAATCTGTTTGCTACGTTTATTTTCATTTTTTTCCGTTTTTCTCCGACGTTATTTTACGTTTTTGTATGTTTTTATAATTTTCGTATGTTTTCATACGCTTTCATCCGCTTTTATCAGTTTAAATATGTTTTGGTAAATTTTTATACGTTTTTGTACGTTTTTTATCAGTCTTGTGGGGTTTTTCCGTTTTTGTACGTTTTAGGTTTTTGTACATTGTTTTTCCGTTTTTGTACGTTTTTATACTTTTAGATACATTTTGTTTTTCTACGTTTTTGTACGTACGAAAACGGATAAAAACAAAAAAACGGATAAAAACTGATAATAAATACGGATGAAAACGTACAAAAGCAGACAAATTTGAAAAAAACCGTACAAAACAGATAGAAATCGATAAAAATGCATGAAAACGTCTAAAAATGTATCAAAACGTACAAAAACATTAAAAACGTAAAAAAGATATACAAACGTATGAAAATAAACAAAAACGTAAAAAAACGGAAATATTAATAATAATAATGATAATAATAATAAAAAAAATTAAAAAAAATTAAAATTAAAATTAAAATAATAATAATAATAATAATATTTATTATTAAAATAATAATAATAATAATGAAAATAATAATATTAATAATAATAATAATAATAATAAAAAGAGTAAACTGCAAAATACATCCATGTGGTAAACTGCAAAATACATCACTCGTCAGAAGATAACGAAAAAATATTTGCATCGTTCGTTCTCATGGATGTATTATGTCTAACGTTTGACTAACGGATGATGTAATGTGCCAATAGTTTATGACATGGATATATGATGTTAGAAAGTGTAAACCACGTGAATGTATTTTACAGTTTACTCAAAAATAAATTTTAAAGTTTTACTACATTTTTTATAGTTTTTTTTCTCAGTTATAATCCTACACATATGGAGATGACAAGTGATATCCATTTTCCTACAAGTGAAGGATGTAGGAGGATTCATCGTTTTCTTAAATTTTAATACCATATTGACCGGTAGGAGGATCCATTTTCTTGCGGGTTTATTAAAATGTTGGGTTTAATCTCATTTATTAGATCAAATGGAAATGGAGGATAAAGATAGGTCCTTTTGCATCCAAATAAAGTTGCTATCCCAATGAACTTAAATATAAAAGTTATAGAGGCCGATAGGAATAAATTAAAGATCTTAAATAACAAAAAAAAAACAAAAACAAACAAGCAAAAGTAAGCCTAAAGAGAGCCAGGCAGGAAACCAAACAAACAGGCCGAAGTAAGCCCAAAAAAAGCCAGACATGCTTTTGTCGCCACACGACATGATGCTTAGTATAGAGTTAAATATAATAATAATGTTTGTTACATGATGAAAGTGGTGATGAAGCCACTTTAACCCTATTGCATAAAGCAAACATCAACTATGAATAGAACAAACTCGAACCACAACTACAAAACAACTATGACGCATTTCATTTAGCTTAATAACAAGCTAAACAATAACACATTGCCAAGTGAAACAAAACCAGTACTAAGTTATTTCAGGAGAAATACGTCAATGAGTTAACACCTTTAGCTTAATAATAAGCTAAACAATAACACATTGCCAAGTGAAACAAAACCAGTACTACGTCATTTCAGGAGAAATATGCCAATGAGTTAACACCTTTAGCACACTGATGGTTCTTTTCAAATGCAATGTTGCAATCTTCAACCTCACCATGTCAAGAATAAGATCACTTTAGAAAAGACCATGAAGAGTTAATTGATTCATTTTATAAAGTGATTGTGTACAATTTGTTAACATGGCGAAAGAAGAGATATTGGCTTGAGATAGTGAAGTCAACCACGATCTTTCACAATACTAATAATTGACATTGTTTTTGTCTTCACATTATCTCCAACTACGTTGTGTCATCACTATTAGCGTGTATCAAAACACCATCATTGTTGCTTTCGCCATTTTTGGTTTTGATGCATTGCGCATGTACTACTGTAATATACAAAGATGACTGTGATGCTTCAGTTATATGCTAACGTAGGTTTTTTTAGTTATACGGATATCCGTCGTCGCAACGAGCGAATATCCAACTTGTTTTATTAGATTATGTTGATGGTCATGTTGGTTGAGAAAGCTGTGGTTGAAAATAAGTCACTCTTACTGCTAGTTACAGTGATGTTAGATATAGTCCATAAGATTAGGGGTCACGTGTTTATTTCAAGTTGTTTTAATTAGTTTACTTTTTTATAGATTGTCTTTTTAACCTTTTGAGTTGCCCATACCCCATAGTACTCAACTACTCATGTGTCCGATTAGTGTTGGAAATCTGTGAGGTGCATGGGATAATGTTTGAATAACGAGGATGGCAGCCCGCGCTTCGCTGCGGGATGCTAGATTTTTTTTATTTTAGAAACGCAGGCATGCAGCTGCTTATAAACTTGCTTAAATACCAGGGAGAATCTTTCCTTCCAAAAATTCTCTTTCGTGTTCACATAAAAACAATACATCAACGTAGAACACTCACTCTCTCTAAACAGGTCGCGCTAATCTATCTTAACTAAAGCTTACAACAAAACAATGATACCATCTCTCTCCTTCCTGTGTAAAATCTGTATGTTAACAACTAAATAGTATCTCTATTTGTAATTGATGTGTCGTTGTGTAGGTGTTATTTATGTATCAGGTTTTACTATTTATTTTATGCCGACTATACCTAAAAACAACACTTTAACGGGCAGTGTACCCGGTCAGATAGAGTTTCGTGGTACGTAAGGTGTCGATCAATAAGAGTGGAAGTTAACTCTTAATTCTACTGGTATCTTATCTATCTAGTTTTAATACTAATCTAACCTAATTATTTTAATTAAACCTAAACTAACGCAAAGGGGGGTTTTCAGCCTGAGAGATTGGCACGAGGTTTAGTCTAAATATCCAAAGGTATGGAAAATAACGCACACAATGATTTACCAAAGTATAGGGGGGAAAGATCAAATCTTAAAAAAACTGATAGCCATTTAATCTAATAATAAATGCCTTGATGTCAATCGTTTGCAATGAAGTATTAATTCTTGGTGTATATCATCCAAAGTTAGGTGGATTCTCGCCTTAGACTCTAGTTTGTCGCTAGTTAATCCTGTCACAATTAACCTAAACCCGCATAAAGCTTACACCGTTGATTATAATTTACAAGAAACTATAATTAGGTGGTTTATATGTGAATCCTACTCATAGAGGATTATACCACTTACTGCTTAATGGAATTATTATACTATAGTCCACACCTCTTAACTACCTATGGAAACAGACATTATGTGTAATCCTAAGAACGTTTTAGTCCTACCTATTCACTTAACCACAGATCGAAACAAGGTTTTCTATTGGTGATCTTATTAGTCTAGCTATATGAATAAGTGTTATATGTTTCTATCCCAGACTCTTAGCCTACGCCCAAACAACACCGAAGTTGCAGCGCATTAAATATGTAGACAGTATCCAGTTGAATTTAGGGAAAACACATAATAACACATAAACGGTAATGAAGTGATAACATAAAAACATGCAACTATAAGAACAATCGATATAAAAACAAATCAAAACATTATATTATCATAAACATGGCTAATACCTAAAGGTATTAGCCGATAGTCATTGTAACAATATACGAAATCAAGATGGACCGATTAAAATAATGCGAACCGCACTCGGATAGTAGTGTAGAGATTACAAGAGTTTTCCCATTGATTGGACCACTTTTCAGGACCTTCTTGGCTTCATTGATCTATCTGAAATCAGACTTGGTGGCTAAAAGCATGTCTAAAATCGTATTAGGTTTTGGTATTATTAACTCTGAAATTGGTCGTTACGCGTATATAACTAAAACGGGCGTATCGGGGTTGCTTGGCGTAGGCTCCAAGAATAAAATATTCTAGAATTATTCTTGGAGCTATATGGATACTGCTATCGAACTCCTCGAAACGCGTATCGGACTTATTGGGTACGGCGTATTTAGCTCATCTGGTATGATGTATTGGCTGAAAGTATGCTTTTCTTGATATTTGACCAAAGTATAATATAAAACGTATATACTGGTGTGGACACGGCGTATTCTACAAAGTCGGGCAATAGTCTTTTGATTCGTCAAAGTCTTGGATACGTCGTATAGGTCTAAAATAATACGGTGTATTTTCTTTCAGATCAGTAGACTTTCTCGAACTCTTCATTTATGCTCCAAGTACTCCATAATTACTGTAATTCTCAAATGGGTAATACACATGGGATAAATGATGCAATAAAAGTGACGCTATTTGATATCATCAAATATCCCCCCACTTGAATCCTACTTGTCCTCAAGTAGACTTTAGAAATTTATAAAAATGTACCCTAGGATATTTTCCGTTAAAACATTTATTAGATCAATTACAAATACACAACCAAACACCTCACAAAATAGGAAATGACAACACTCACATCACTCAACTAATCTATGGGTTAACATATAACTAATTCAACTCAATCGCCGTCGTGAACTAGTATTCAATCATATAAGGCTTAGCAAGGAACACCTCTCCACCACTAAACCAAGAGTAACAGTTTATAAAGGTTAAATATGGTTTTGTTTGGAAAGGCTTACGGGTGATCATTCTCCAAGCTTTCACACCAGAAGTACCCCTCCAACAAGGCAGCTGACAGCACCATACAGCCGTTACGACGAATTAGACATTGTGTTTCGCTCACAACCACATCCTCATTCGAATTTCACCAACGTTAGTTATATGAATGATATAGGTAGGACCCTTCTAACGATTCATCAAAAGTCGTAAACTAACGAGGTAGCTGAGACATGCATACATGGCCGTAACGACAGAATAGACATGCACACTCTATCATATCCTCATTGGCATAAAACCCATGGTTAATCATTTAGTGCGAGGGAAGTAAACTTGTTGTTAAAAAAAAATCAATAAACAAATATATTAAGACGTGAAGATACAAGTTGCAAGACACTTTTTCCTGACCATAAACATGAGAAAGGACATGACCAATTTTACAACTCTTGATCAGTGAACAAAACAACAACCAAAGATGGCGTTCCCGTAACGTCAACATCCCAATCATCCTTAAACTTTTACATACTCTAAAGGCATGTGGCCGATATCTTCCCTTTGTACCATACTTTACATCGTTGATTTTTGTTTGCGTAGACACCAGAATACTCCGATCCTTCGTGTAGTACCTTCGTAGTTGCGAACGATTATCTTTCAGAACTTTCTTTCCTCTTAAACTTTTTTGATTTTTTTCTTATTTTTCGATTTTTTTGCTAACTATACTTCAAATCTCGGTGTAGTAAAAAAAAGTTTCATCAGCTTCACCATCATAAAAATTCCGAAAATTACTTCGGTAATGCATATTGTTCTTTCGGTTTCTCACCAATTAAAGTAACGCAGAAATTTGACTACTAATATACATTCCCATTTGCAATGTGCAAATTTCCAACCGCACCAAAGATAGAAAATGACACAAGACTCGGGAAATACAAACTTTACACTTTAAGCAACTAGCAACTGTAAATTAAACTTAATATAACAGGGTAGGTTAAGGTGTAAGGGTGTAACGAAACAAATAGTTGGTGTAATTCCTAAATGATTGGCTCTACGGGTTGTTCTAGTGGATCTTCACTCTAAAGATGATAGTGGAAAAGGGGTTTAAACGGGAGGTTAACTAACCGATGTAGTTAGTTAATAAGCAACATGTAAAGGTGATTTGGGTGTAATCCTAAAATTTACCAATTTAAACAAGTTACTCCATCTAAATCCATAGTACTTATCATTGCGGTCTCGAATAGATATATCAAGCTAAGTTTTAAAGTCTACAACATCACCGGCACACTCATATTTTATGGAATTTGTGTAAACATTTAGAAACGAAAAGGTTAAATCCTCACAATATCTAACAAGGGTTATTGTGTGCGGGTTATGTATCAAGTAATTTCACAAAAGTATGCTTAAAAAAATATTAAATTTGAGCATAATTTAAGCATTTTATTGTGAAAATTAGGACAAGTAAACATTCTAATTCCATCCCGCCACTTGAATTATACAACGTCCTCGTTGTATAGATAAAACATTAAATACAGGAATTCAAAAGGATTTAGAATGAGAAACTCCCCTGATATTTGCTCGGTAGATTCTCCATTTTGCGTTTATGAGAAAGATTGTGTGTTGAACAACCGTCTTGAAGTTTTAAGACTCCAAGACTTCAAGATCTCCAGATTTGTAAATTCTCTACCAACACAGTAGATATTTCTTTCACGAGGTCCTGTGTAAATTCTCAGAAAACAAATGCAATTCTATCTTCGTGTATTCATTTGGTTAGACTCGAAATAAATACCTAAAACTTTACAGGAAGTCGATACACCGTATCCATACCCCAGGATACGCCGTATTGATAACTGTATACGCTGTATTCATTTAATGAATACGTCGTATAGACTTTGCTGAAAATAAAGACTAGATAACGTCCAGATAGTGAATACGCCGTATCCATGAGGTTTGGATATGCTGTATAGATAGTCTGGGAAGACATACTCGATAAAATTGAAAATACATTCTGAGTTGTCTCCCGACAAGCACTTTTGTTTTTGTGAGAGTCTTTAAGTTAGACTCCCTTCAGCTTCTCGTTGTGTCATTCTCCAATTCTATAACCTCATCATCTTCCTTGTCAATGTCACCTCCATAATATTTCTTTAATCGTTGCCCATTGACTTTGAAGCTAAACCCGTTCTTGTCAGTGATTTCAATAGCCCCATGTGGATACACTGTTTTAACAATGTTCAGACCGCTCCATTTCGATTTAAGTTTTCCAGGGTACATCTTCAAACGAGAATTATAAAGTAGCACCTTGTCGCCTACCTTAAAATCTTTATCACCACGAAGTCTAGAATCATGCCATTTCTTTGTTCGTTCTTTGTAAATTCTAGTATTCTCATAAGCACCATCTCTCAATTCGGCTAACTCATTAAGCTGCATAAGACGAATTTCGCTAGCAAGCGTTAAATCCATATTACATTGTTTTAATACCCATTGTGCCTTATGCTCGATCTCTATGGGTAAATGACATGCTTTCCCATAAACTAAACTGAAAGGTGTACACCCTGTCGGTGTTTTGTAGGCCGTCCTAAATGCCCATAATGCATCGTTAAGTTTTTCTAACCAATCTTTAGGATTGTACCCCACTGATCTCTTCAGGATACGCTTAATAGCCCTATTAGTAACTTCAGTTTGTCAATTAGATTGAGGGTGATATGACGTGGATAATTTATGAGTCACACCATATTTTTGTAAAGCTTTTTCAAGCTGAGAATTAAAAAAATGTTTCCCTCTATCACTAATCAAAGCTTTAGGAACTCCAAACCTAGCAAATAACTGTCTTAAGAACTTAACCATAACACGCGCGTCATTCGTAGGTAATGCTTGAGATTCGACCCATTTGGACACATAATCGACAGCTACTAATATGTATTTATTACCTCTAGATTGGGGAAATGGTCCTATAAAATCTAATCCCCATACATCAAAGACTTCGCATACCTAAATGTTATTTTGAGGCATTTCGTTCCTTGAAGATATGTTTCCCGATCTTTGACATGCATCACATCGTCTTACGTACTCATTAGCATCCTTAAAGATACTAGGCCAATAAAAACCGGCCTCATAAACCTTCTTTGCGATAACATTAGCACTATGATGCCCACGAGTTGGTCCTGAATGACAATGCGCCAAAATTTCTAGGGTTTCACTTCCAGCCACACATCTTCTCATTATATTATCCGCGCACAGTTTAAATGTATAAGGTTCCTCCCAAAAGTAAGTTTTGACTTGCTAGAAAAATCTCTTTCATTTTTCAAAGGTCCAATTTGGTGGAACGACCTTTCCAACAATATAATTAACGAAATCTGCATACCATGGCTCATCGTCCTTAAACTTGGATTTTAGCACCATTAAATGCTTGTTAAAGATTTTATCAGCAATTTCCCTCTCAGTTAACTCCTTCATGTGCAGGTTCTCAAACCTAGATAAGTGATCTGCGGCCAAGTCTGTTGCTTCTTTATGTTTCTCCAATACTTGATAAGGGGTAGTGAAACTCCTAGGGTCTTTTTCTTTTGATGGCAGTTCGTTAAGCAAGACAACTGAGCAGCTTTCGTTCATTGTCTCAGTACAAGCCTCTTCAAGTCTGGATTTATTCGTCAGTAAACTCTTTATATATTTAGCATATTTTGGTATTTGCACTAGGGCTTCGATAAACGGAATATTAATATCGAGTTGTTTCAGATACTCTAAAAAATTTCGTTGCAGTGCTTCTTCTTTTTCTTTTCTCACCCGGTTTGGGAAAGGAACAGATGATTGTTATGGTTTTACCAATGGTTGAGTAGTCCTTTCACGAATACTTGAAGAATTATTTTCCACACCATCATCATGCGGCTTTTCCTGCACATCTTGTTTAAATATGGGAGGTTCATTCTTGTTGAATCCGGTTTCATTCATTTTTTTTACTATGATTGGCTTCAGACGTCATCTTTCCTGCCCTGGTTGTCACTCCTTTGACTTCGTTTTTTGGAATCAAAACATTACTCATAACTTTTGATAATTCGTTCACCTCGATCGTCAGCTCACTCAATAAGTTGCTTTGTGTTTTTAACAAAAGCTCGTTGGTGGTTCTAAATTCTTTAATGAATATCTCCATCTCTGAGAGAAAAGAGAAAAACACACACACTCACATTTTACAAATTGAGAGAATTCTACCACCTTCATGAAGTATGGAGGGGGTATTTATATTCCCTGTGCTTGACTAGCTAAACTAATCCGACACGACTATAAATGATAAATTAATTCCGGATTATCACCATATATTTAGGTGCTAACAAATCTTCCCCCAATAAGTGGACATTCGAATACTTACAATGTTCCTATCATTACAAATACAACACATAAAATAAATCTTCCAAAAGCGTACATATCTAAAGATGTCTTCTAGTACTCCTTGTTTGAAACTTGACTCCATCCGCATTCGATCTTCAGTGTTCTGTTACTTGTATAGGAACCATTGTGAATATGCCGATGCGTGAGAGAGTGAGAGAGCGCGCGTGAGCCCCCCAGCGAGAGCATGCAGCATGATTACTTGAAAAGCTTTCCTTATAGACCCTTTTTTACTTTTTTGGCGAAGTTTTTCTGAATCACTCCCCAAACCAACATCCCTATCTTGAGCGATTCTGAAACTCATTGAGATGTAGCTGAACAATCTTCTACTTGTCATCAAAGTGCAGCAGCTAGCGGGAAAGTTTTGGTGAGAATCAAACCAACACCAACGACCACTGCTTCTTGTCAGTAGGGCTTGTGAATATTTGTTCGGAGGTTTGCATCGATAAACATCAACTGTTCTTCTCATGTTTGCAGAATACTTCACAAACCATTCTAAGTGAAGTAGTATACACTACTTCCCTAGAAGTTGACATGGTAACATCAAAGTCAATTAAGTCCCGGATGTACACATTTCCGCGCCCATGTGCGAGTGGTTGAGCGCGCGAGCGAGCGAGCGTGAGCGAGTGCCAGCGCGTGTGTCTCTATATATCTCTCTCTCTTAATACCGAGAATTCTTGTCATATATACAAAATCTTGATATACAAAATAATCCATTACCCCTCTTGACTTCACAAACCGTGAAAAAGAGTTGATGCAAGAATCAAGAACACTTGTGTAAAGCCAATCTTGTGAATGAATGTCATCGGAAAAATTGAAATTTTTGCTTAGACTGTGAAGTGCTTTGTCTTTGTGAATAGATCAAAAATGAGGCGCGTGTTGAAGATTTGCAATTACATCTCAACCCTTTTACTCTCTATATATCTACTCTCTTACCTAACCTCAGTATTTTGTCAGCTATTGTAGTGATCACTTGGTGAAGTAAACCCGATATTCTAAACTTGAAACTGAAGTAAAATCCCCCAAATTTGTTACTTAATCTTGCCTACTGTTGATTGAAGAACGGTGCAGAAGAAATCTCATAAGTACCTTATACCCAACATCAAAAGTATAAAAAGTACAACACCTCTTGAAATTATCCACATCGACATCTGCGTGTGACACTGAGTACTACAATGTAACTCCTTTAAGTGATAGTTATCCAGGGTCTTCATCCAACCACTTCCCTTGACCTTCTGAAACTATATAAATCCAAGGTCTTAATCATAACTGTATACGTTCAAGCAAGTCATCAATCGATAGAAAATAGAAGAAGGTCTCGATGATGAAATAAGTAGACGCCTTTGTGAAATCCGACTTCAATCGCAAATAAAGGATACCAAATCAACTTCGTAATCACTTGTCATCGTAATCCGAATCTCTAGCCGTTTTGTCGTTTAAGTGAATCTTTTCAGGATCGTTTTGGGATTAAGTGTTGTTGTTTGTGTGGTGTGTTGTTATGGTTGATATATGTCTTGTAAGTCCTGATTCTTTGCATGGTGTTCAGTTTTGTGGAATTGGATGTCTTATGAAAGTCCTTGTGATGGTTTTATTTTAATGGTTTGTTTAGGTTATACTTAATTCTTTCAATATGTTCATCGTAATGAGGTTTGTTAATGTGAATATCGTTTAAAGTTCATCGTAATGGGGTTTGTTGATGTGAAAAATAAGCAAACCTCCACCAAAAGTAAGCCAAACCGCCACCAAATAGGTAAGCAAACCGCCGCCCTTTTGTGACCAAACCGCCACCAAAAACAAAGCAAACCGCTGCCTTGTTTGTGACCAAACCGCTACCATTGTTACACCAAACCGCCACCATAAAATGATCAAACCGCCGGCAAATATAATGGCAAACCGCTGGCATGTAATCTGCTAAACCGCCGCCTGAATTTTATCAAACCGCCGCCTCATTATTTAGCAAACCGCCGTCAGTTTTGAACTTTTCAAACCGCTGCCATTTTTAACATTCTCAAACCGCCACCTTGTTTTTATCAAACCGCCGCGAGACTTTAAGCAACCCGCCGTGTATTAAAATATTCAAACCGCCGTGGACATTGAATTTTAGGTAGAGTAACGTTTGTATTTTGTCATTTAATTATCAAACTGCCTTCAAACCTGTCAAACCGCCGCATAGAAGCGCAAACCGCCGCCAATAACAATGGCAAACCGCTACCATTTATGGTTAAACCGCCGGCAATATTTTGATTATTTTAATCAACCCGCCTTTGACTTGGTCAAACTACCGTTTTACTTTTCCTTAAAACACGGATCTTGTCCCCTCTTTTTGTCAAACCGCCACCAAGAATATAATTTAATATTCAAACCTCCACGAAGAACATAAGCATGATTTAAGCATAATAAGCTTAAATAAGCCGATTAGCTTCTCAAATAAGCTATAGGGGCTCAATACTAAGTGGTTAGATGTGTATATAACACGAAATAACAAGCTATTCCATGTGAATCATCAAATTCGAGCCAAACCTCCACTTAGAACATAAAAAATAAGTCAACCCTTTTAAGCTTATAAATCGATCTAGGAGCTTATGTAACTCATTAAATGGTAGCAATCTAACCTGTTTAACATGTAGATCAAGGAAATAACAAGATTAACAACCAAATAAGCCTAAATTTTTTTGATCCGTGGGCTTTTTCCACAAAATAAGCCATGAAAATTTGAGCTTATGAACCACGAAATCAGTAGATTAATCAACACGGATTCCCCCTATGCTCTGGTGCCAATTGATAACATAATATTTACCCTTAGAACAACCGATCCGGAGGTATGGTAAAATGCAAAAGAAATTGATCCATGTTTATTAGAGAGAAAAGATAAGATATGAGAAGTTGTGTGTGTGGTTGAGAGAAAAGAGAAAAACACACACTCACATTTTACAAATGTGAACTTCTACCCCTCCATAGAAGTATAGAGGGGGTATTTATAGTCTCGGGCTTGACTAGCTAAACCAACCCGACACGACTATAAATGATAAATGTAATTCCGGATTAGTCACCATATTTTAGGGCTAACAATTACTCATAACTTTTGATAATTCGTTCACCTCGATCGTCAACTCACTCAATAAGTTGCTTTGTGTTTTTAACAAAAGCTCGTTGGTGGTTCTAAATTCTTTAATGAATATCTCCACCTCCTCGTGTTCACGTCTACCTTCATCAATGAATTTAGCCAACATTTCTTCCATAGTTAACCTCCTTGTAGGGTAATTGAACGGGTAAGGAGGCTCCCCGAAAACGGTACCTGAAAAGAAAGACATAATTTGAAGTAAAACTATTCTAGAAAACTAAACGAGAAAGCTAACTAAAACTGCTGCTGTATCAGACAGTCGATACGTTGTATCGATGTTTGATGTCAAATACGCAGTATTCACAAAAAGTGGATACGCCGTATCGATAAATGACAGCAGACAGTAGAAAAACGAAATTTATACTAAAAAAATACCAATAAAAATAAGAAATTAAACAATCGCACTTCCCGGCAGCGACGCCAAAAACTTAACGTGTCGTTGTGTAGGTGTTATTTATGTATCAAGTTTTACTATTTATTTTATGCCGACTCTACCTAAAAACAACACTTTAACGGGCAGTGTACCCGGTCAAATGGAGTTTCGTGGTAAGTAGGGTGTCGATCACTAAGAGTAGAAGTTAACTCTTAATTCTACGGGTATCTTATCTATCTAGTTTTAATACTAATCTAACCTAATTATTCTAATTAAACCTAAACTAACGCAAAGGGGGGTTTTTAGCCTGAGAGACTGGCACGAGTTTAGTTCTAATTGTCCTAAGGTGATGGGAAATAACGCATACAAGTGATTAACAAAATATAGGGAAGAGGTCAAATCTTAGGAAAAACGTATTAGCCATTTTAATCTAATAATGGTGACTATGAGCTAGGAAATGTGACTATCTCAAGGGTATACTACGTCGAGGGGCTTGGGCATAACTTGTTTTCTCTTGGTCAATTTTGCGATGAGGATCTTGAAGTCGCATTTCAAAAAAACACTTGCTTTATTCGTAATTTAGAAGGTGTTGATCTACTTTCCGGATCCCGTGACACAAATTTGTACACAATTTATGATGACGCCATGCTCAAAACATCTCTATTGTGTCTCTAAATATCCGTCAAGACTAAGACTGGTATAGCACTGCCGGTAATTTATCACCTCTAACATTGGTACTATTAATAAGCTAGCTAAATACGGTCTTGCATGAGGCATTCCAAGACTTAAATTTCAGAAAGATCATTTGTGTTCTGCATGTGCGTTAGGAAAAAGAAAGAAATCCTCCCATCAACCCAAAGCTGAAGACACTAACCAAGAAAGCTATATCTTTTGCATGATGATTTGTCGTTGCCCGATACGTGTGGCGAGTATTAACAGAAAAGGTATAATTAATGATTGTCGATCGATTACTCAAGATTTTACATGTGTTTCAATTTTTTAAGGACAAAAGAGAAGCTCCTGAGGCCAGCATTAAATGGCATCAAAAAATATTTAAGTTCGTAGAAAATGCCACCACTGTAGATGTTTGAACATGATAATGAAACCAGAATTGTCAATCAGACAGACAGTAATATTACAGAAATCGAGAGTTTTATGAAAACATTGGCATCTCCATCAAACATCTTTGCCACGCAACATCCTTAGCAGAACGGCATTGTCAAAGGCGAAACCAGCACTCTTGTAAAATTGGCTCCGTACAATGTTCATAATTCAAAGCTGTCCAATATTTTTAAGGGACCGAACAATCAACAAACCTGTACACCCAAAATCGTATCACTAATTCGCCTCATACATCAAAATCCATATGAGCTATGCAATATAAGAAACCTGTATTATCATTCATTCATGTCTTGGTGCACTATTTATCCTACCAATGACAATGACACCTGGAAAATTAGATGCAAAAGCTACATTAAGTATTTTCGTTGGTTACGCGCCCGCAAAGGAAAGCTTTCAGAACTACAACAAAGGAACCCAGAAAAATATTGAAACAATTCAGTGACATTTGATTGAAGCTGACAACATGTTTTTGAACAATTTAGTTCAGGACCCTCTTCATTTATGACTCCTTGTACATCAATTCAGGACTTATCAAATCGTTCCAAACACTAGTCTCAACAACTTGTATTCCACCAAACAGAGATGATTGGGATCACTTTTTCAACCAATGTTCGATGAATACTTCACTCCTTCATAAATTGTTGTTTCTCCAGTTCAAGAAGCTGCTGCTCCGAGAGCTGTGATTTAGCCGATTCTCCTGTGTCAACTTCTATTAAACCAGGACGCTCCATCATCAAGTACTCCATCAACACAAGAACAAGAACAATCACCAAACATTTCCCAAGGTTTTAAATAATCACCAAAAACACCAATCTTTCAAAATGAATACCTCGTTACTGAATCTCCTCATAAAGAATCAACTTCTCAAGGGTCATCATCGAATGTGAGACAAACCCACACTCTATTTGAACACCTTGGTAAATGGACAAAGGATCATCATATAGCAAACGTGATCGGTAATCCTTCTCGTTCTATTTCTATAAGAAAGTAACTCCAAACTGACGCCATGTGGTGTTTCTTTGATGCCTTCCTAACTTTTGTAGAACCAAAGAACTTCAAACAAGCAATGACAAACATCGTGGATCAATGCATTCAAGAAGAATTCATGAATATGAAAGCTACAAGTCTACAATTGATCTTGTCCAGATAAAGTGTTATTGCTTAAACTTAAATAATTTAAAGGTCAAGACAGATGAATTTGGCGGGGTATAAAGAACAAGGCTAATTAGTTTGCTCAAGGGATTAGGCAAGAAGAGGAATAAATTTCGAGAATCATTGCACCGGTTGCTAGAAAGAAGCCATCCGTATCTTCATAGCTAATGTCCCTCATAAGAATATGATGAGCTACCAAATGGAAGTCAAAGGAATTTCTTGAATGGCGAGCTAATCTCCAAAAAAGAGGTCTATTAATTAGAACAAAACTCTTCTAAAAAATCATATAAAGAGCTCTTTTAAAGTATAAATATTATATTGATGGTCCGTAATCTATACCAAACACCACATTTAAAATCAACATACACTAAAACATATAGTGGAGACTACACTAACTAAAAAACATAGAAATATATTACCTCTAAAATCACCCTTGCCAGAAATTTTACTGTTCCCCAACCGAAGTAATTAGTTGATCCAGAAAAACCCGACGCAAGTGTATAAGCTTAAAAAAGGCTCTCTAAGTCTCAAACACGCACCACGTGCATGGTACGACATGCTGTCAAGCTTCCTAATCTCACAACATTTCACCAAAGGTGCAAGTTGATCCTACACTTTCACACTGGCAAGCTGGAACACGAACTTTTACGTACAAATTTATATAGACGATAAAAAATATTATGCATCCCACTAATACTGCCATATGTAATGATTTCACTAATCAAATAACCCACTATTTCAAGAGCCATGATTGGGCAGATTCATTCTTTTAGGATTACAAATTTACAAAGTCCCAGAGGCACCTTTATTAACCAATTCTAAATATGCTCTTAAATTGTTAAAAATATAGGGCTTGCTTACTACTCATTATGTAACACACCCTTGGGTAAAAAGGAAAAACAAACAAAAAAAAAAAAAAGGTACAAACTGTAATAAGATCTACAGGGAAACAATTGTTGCTACATTTTACCCTGTGCATGATTGGACCCTTATTATCTACATCCATATACCTTTACTCATCTATGCAGTCTTCTTTATGTGCTCGATATCCAAGGCAAAGCCTACCAAAAAGACTTACAAAAGCGGTAAAAAACAATCTTCCGATACCTAAGGACTATTAACAATGGTCTCTATGCTCGAAGTAATACTGATATATATCTAACCAGCATATGCAGAATGCAAACCACACGCGAGTGACAAACCACTAAAGACGTAGTGACATCGGGAAGCGGCTTAATTCTATAGGTGACAAACTTGTTAGCCAGGTCGTCCAAGAACAAAAGTGGCACGGCCATCTCGATACAGAGGCTGAATATATGACCATATCTGTGATGTGCTTAATCCTTTGGATGCTTTCACACTAAACAGATTACGGCTTTCAATTCAATAAGATTCCTCTGTACTACGACAACAAAAGTGCGATTGCCTTAAGCTGCAACAATGTTCAACACTCAAGAGCCAAGCACATCGATGTTCGCTACCATTTCATAGAGGAGCAAGTGGAAAATGGAGTCGTGGAACTATACTTTGTCCGGACTGAATACCAACTGGCTGACATCTTCACCAAACCCTTGCCAAGAGAAAGATTCAACTTCTTGATCGAAAAGCTAGGTATGAGAAGCATGTCTCCGGAAACGTTGAAAATTCTGGCAGAGGAAACAGATGAGTGATGGTGGTAACTCATATCCTGTATCATATGTACATAAGAAAACATAAAAAAACACAAAACTATTTTTCTTTTATATAAATTTTTCAAAAAAGAAAATCAAAAAATCAAAAATCAAAAAAATATAAAAATATGTATCTCTGGCATGTCTTCTGAAAATCGATAACATTTACTACCTTAGAAATGTCATTTAATAATGATACGAGGCTGTAAATGAAGTTCGAGCAGAAGTTTAAAAGTTTTCAAAACATGCCAAAAATGGCTTGCTATTATTTCAGATAGCAACCCGATCATCATCTTAAAGGCAAGTATTTCAAAAAGAAAACCTGACCTAACAATGGGAATTTATTCTCGGGCATGGTTTACTTTATGACCATGCAAAGGCTTGTGTTTACTTTGCAACACAACTAGCGCTTTTTGTTATCCATGAGTGTACGTGTCAGTGCGCTTATGTGACCAAATAAGAGAAATCTTATTTTTCATGGTGTTGATTTTCAAAAATAAAATAATCATCTCAGAAATTCATCAGAAAATGATTTTTCAAGACATTTGACCACTCAAACAACAACTACAGCTCTTTAAATAGAAAACAGGTCCTTGTTTAAGGGGGATAGAATGTCAAATTTCTTCTTCAAAGTTATTAAGTGATTAAATAGAAAAAGGTTTTAAACAATAATTGGTTTACAATTAAAGGGGAGCTAATTAAGTTTAGTTTATTTATGCCTTAAATGTTATGTGTTTATGCCTTAAGGGATTAAATAGCAAAAATTAAGTATCTAAGCATTATAGTATAAACTATAGGGACTTAATGTGCCATTAGTGAATCTAGATATGCCTTAAGAATACTTAATAAGGAAAATAGAAAGGAAGTAAGAGTCTAGGAGGCATTTATGTCAAAAGTCTAATCTTTTAACACAAACTCCCCTTTCCCTTTCATACTCGTAACTGTCACACACACACCCTTTTTTAAGTTTTCCCTCATTCCATCTTAAAAATTCGCCACACTCAAAAACTCGAGTATCAGACCATTTCACAATAAGAGGTAAACTAGAAACATGTTCCTTATCATCCTAACATCTTATCTATAAAAGGAATTTGGATGTATCTCAATAGTTTGCTTGATTTCCTTAGGAATCGTTTTAGGGTTTGCAAAAATTGAAAATTGTACAATTCCAAAATTAGTTGAGAGGTTTTGATGGGTTAGGGGTATAGATGACTCGGTTGTAACAGTTCTTGATAATAATAACATCTACTTGTGTTTCTAATGATTCTTGTGCGCGAAATTTTGGGTATTTGGGGAATACTTGCTAAAAGTGATGGGTTTGTGTTTAATTAGTTCATATAATCTTTCTTGTATGCTTATACGTGAGAAAATCCAAGTCTTGTATGCTTATTTTGTGACTTTGATTCGAACGAGTGAAAACACACTCATTCTTGGCTCTAAATGGAAAATTTGTGGTTGATTCTTGTTATAATTGCTAGGATAAGCTCATATATGCATTATCAAAGTGTTTGTATAGTATAAATGTCATAATCATAGGTGTTGCAAAATTAAAGTTTTTTAGATGGCGTTTTATACGCGTTTAAAAAATTAGACGACGATTTATACCTAGGTTAGATGGCGATTTATACATCCCCATAGACGGCGATTTATACATCTCTGTGGACGGCGATTTATACCTAAGATATAGACGGAGATTTGTACCTAAGTCTTAGACGGCGATTTATACCTAAAGGTTAGACGGCGATTTATACCTAAGATATAGAAGGCAATTTATACCTAAGTCTTAGACGGTGATTTATACCTAAAGGTTCGACGGCGATTTATACGCTAAATATTAGACGGTGATTTATACTTAAAGGATAGACGGCGATTTATACACTAGTCAAGGCGGCGATTTATACATGTGGTATAAAATTGATTTCTTTCCTAAAGGTTTTAACTTGTTAACTCATTTTAGGTTGAAATCTTTCTTATATCACATATAAGTTGCCAAATTGACTATGAATGACCTAAAGTTAGCTTGTTGACCTTAAGTTGACCTTCCAGTTTGTGTCCTGCTATTGAATGCCAGATAATGTATGGCTAAGTCTGCTTGACTAATGTCTATAAATTGCTTTGCATATGAACTGTATTTAAATCTTCTTAGCAGAAACATGAATCCTATTGCATCTCAACAAGCTGCTCTTGATAATTCTTTGGTCGCTCTTAAGAAAATGCTGAAGATTAAAACATGCAATGCTAGAATTGCTTTTACCAAGCCACAGAAAGAAGAAACATATCAAGTTACATTGGAAGCTCTCAAGCTATCTCCTTGCTATCCCACTTTCCAGATCACTGCTGAAGTCCTGAAATCTACATGCATCAGTTCTGGAACACCATCAAGAAGATTGGAAAAATAGATGCTTACGACTTCAAGCTGGATAAGAAAAAGTGTCGAGTTGACACTGAAGTATTCCGTGAGATTCTTCAGATCTGTCCCCGACTCCCTAACCAAGATTTTATGGAACTTCCTTCTAAAGATGATTTACTTTCATTTATCAAGGAACTTGGTTACTCTGGCAATTGTGAAATGCTATCTGCAATACGTACTGATCAAATACACCAGCCTTGGAGGACATTTGCTGCTGTCATTAACAGGTGCATCTCTGGGAAATCAACAGGACTTGATAGGCTCAGGGAATCACAAGCTCAAGTTTTGTGGGCTATGTACAATCAAAAGAATGTTAATTATGTTGCTCTCCTCTGGGAATACTTTATGTATCAAGATGAAAACAGAGAAATTAGTTCAACAATAAAAGAGCACATGCCCTACCCAAGATTCACCAAAGTCATCGTCGATCATTTCATCTCTAAATACAATACCATCTCTATGAGGGATAGAATAAATCTTCACATTGATCGTGATGATAGTCTGTTAGGTGCTCTGAAGTTTGTTTCCAAAACAGAAGATTATCAAAAGTATGGAGCATTGATTCCTGGTGGAATGATAAATGATGACATCAAGCAATCTCAAGCTTACAAGATATATCTTGACTATGCTACTGGGAAAGCTCCTCCTAAAAAGGCAAGGAAGTTCAAGAATCATGCTTCTCCCAAACTTAAAACTGTCCCAGCTTCTCCTAAAGAACCTACTCAGAAGGGCAAGCGAGTTAAGAGACCTGCCAAAAAGGCCACTACTGCGCTAACAACCGGTGTTGTCATCAGAGATACTCCTGGTAAGTCGGTATCAAAGAAGAAAGCACCAGCTAAAACTGATAGAGGAATTAGAATTGAGTTACTTTCCGATGGTGCACTACTTAAAGAAGCTCAGTTGGAGAAAACTCTAAGGAAAAGCAAACGAGAAACTCACAAGCTTCAGGCTAGCGGCTCAAGTAAGGGAGCTGATTTTGAATCAGAGGTTCCTGATGAGCAAACCGGCAAGACTAGAGACACAAGTGAAGGAACTGGTATGAAACCAGGGGTTCCTGATGTGTCTAAAGAAGACTCTTCTAACAGTGATGATGATTCTTGGGGTAACAGTGAAGATGAAAATTATGATTTCAATGACGAAGATGATGATGGTGGTAATGATAATGACAATGGTAATGATGATGATGGTGGTAATGATGCATAAGATAGTGATCAGACGGATTCAGATGATGATGAGAATCCTTCTTTCACTCCGAATAACTATGAAGAAGAAGAACAAGATGAGGAGTATGTGCATACTCCAAAGAAGGACAAATCTGACGATGAAGAAAAGATGTATGAAGAAGAAGACGATGATGTTGCAAAGGAGTTATATGGAGATTTGAACATCACTTAGGGACTCAGAGATACCGACATAACTAATGTTGAACAAGGTGTAGAAGATCAACAAAATTCTTCTCACGAGTTAGGGTTTGTGCAAGAAGAAGATGATGGTCACGTGACGCTTACGACTGTCTATGATAAGACTGAAGGTATCATGCAAAGTTCTTCTGTCTCATTCGATTTTACAAGCAAGCTGCTAAACCTTGATAACACCGATCCAGATATCAATAAGATTGCCTCCCTGATGAACACATCAACTGTTCCTCCTCCACCTCCTCCCGTCAATCCTTCTATACATCTTACAACAATTCCTCAACAACAAACACCAGATTCCACAACAACAACATCTAATCCAACAATGACTTTGCCAGAAACTCCTAACTTTGCGTCCTTATTCCAGTTTGAAGGGTGTCCGCCTTAGAAACTAAAATGTTCGAGTTCAACCAAATCAACCTCAAACGTCTTACGCAGTAGCAGCTTCATTGTCAGAATTCGAATTAAAGAAGATTATCATTGACAAAATGGAGACTAATAAATTGATAAACATATCAGACATTTAAAAGAATCTCTACAATGCATTGGTCAAAGCATACAACTCGAACAAAGACATCATTACCTTATATGGTAATGTTATTACATTGAAAAGAGGACGAGATGATCAAGACAAGGATGAAGACCCCTCTGCTGGATCAGACAAAGGGACGAAAAGAAGAAAGTCAAGCAAGGATGCTGAACCATCAAAAGGCTCAAAGTCAAAGGAATCAAAGTCATCTAGCTCTTCTAAATGCACCCAATCTCAGCCTAAATCTTAGGGTAAGTCTACACAAGCAGAGGAACCAGAATTTGAAACTGTAGACACAGAGATGCAACAGGATCAAGGGAATGAGTCTGGTCATATAGATGATCAACCAGATAATGAGGCTGCTCCTAAGCATGACTAGTTCCAGAAACCTGACAAGCCTCTAACTCCTGATCGTGCTTGGAATAAATCAAAATCTGTTGACTTTAGACCGCCTCAAAAATGGATCAGCACCATTTGCAAAGCAAGACAACCTCCTCGCACGTTCGACGAGCTTATGGGTACTCCTATTGACTTCTCAGCTTATGTCATGAACCTTCTTAAGATTGACAATCTGACTCAAGAGATTTTAGTAGGGCCTGCTTTTAACCTGCTCAAAGGCTCATGCAAAAGCTTCGCCGAACTTGAATATCATTTCGAAGAATGTTACAAAGCTGTCAATGATCAACTTGATTGGAACAATCCAGAAGGGCGTGAATATCCGTTTGGTCTTAGCAAGCCACTACCATTGATTGAAGATCAGGGACATCAAGTAGTTCCTGCTGACTACTTCATCAACAACGATCTCGAGTATCTGAAAGGTGGAAGTTCAAGTAGCAAATACGCAACTTCTACAACAAGAACCAAGGCTGCTAAGTATGACAATATTGAAGGCATAGAAGACATGGTTTCAACATTATGGAGTCCAGTGAAAGTAAAATACAACAAATATGATGTCTGGGGAACGTATCACTGAGGTTCAAAACGACAAAGATTCTATGAATATGCATGCCACTAGAAATCTTCACATGATGTCTACATCAAAAGAAGAATTATTGTGGTAACTAGTGTTAAAGTTATGAGGTGGTATGACTATGGGTATTTGGAAGAGATTGTAGTAAGAAGAGATGATAATGTGCTCTACAAGTTCAAGGAAGGCGACTTCCTAAGACTTAATATGTGTAATATTGAAGATATGCTACTTCTCTTAGTCCAGAAGAAACTGTTCAATCTTGATGTGAATGATCGATACAAATTAGGTGTGGCATTGAGAATGTTTACCAGACGTATTGTCATTCTTCATCTTGTCGAAGACCTTCAGCTAGGAGTTGAAAGCTATCAGAAGAAACTTAATATCACCAGACCAGAGACAACCAGGCTGATGCGCTCGGATGAACTATACAAATTCTGCAACGAGACGCTCTCATCTGTCATGATATTGCTTCTAACTTAGAGATGGATTACCAACCAAAAATACATTGGAGTAACTTGGAAATGAAAAGGTCCCGCATCATGGTCAAGGCGATTGATAAGTTGCTCTTTGAAAGGAGGTTGATGCGTAATTTGGAGAAGTTTGTTGGTGGACGTGACTATGAAAATGATCTCAGGCTACTAGAAAGGACAATATGACTTTGTCATATTTTGTCTCAACTCATTTCAGATCATTTTTCCGTAATTTAATAATCATGTGAATATGTATATATAAGTAGTGTACACTAGTATTAGGCATATATAGTGTTTGAGTACGAATTTTCAAGAATTTCTTAGTAAATTCAAAAAATTTCAAATTATCATACTCAAACACCGTATGATACCCTTATAATTTGAGGGGGAGCATAAAAAATGTTTCTATTGCGGCTTTTTATTAATTGGACATTCTTTCCCCGAAAGTAGTTATATTTGAATCAATTGATATCCAAAATATCAAGAGATTTAATATTTTTGATAAAGGGAGAAAATGTGATTAAAATATATGTCTAATAATGTGATTTTTAAGATCTCAAGTGTACGCTTTCCCATATATGTGCTAAACTCTTTCGATTAATCGATGCACTCTGAAAAGGGAGCAAAAAGGTTACGCGATTGTTTGAAAAGGTGGAAGCTACCAAACAGACCGACCATTTTAAATTACTGAATTGGAGTTTAGAAGGTGGCTAAGTTTAGGTATTCATCCCATGTATCCAGCCAGACACCAGAGGATCTTCCAGGATAGTTCCCAACAGATAGTGTAGTAGTCCTTAGGTTGAAAAAGCGAGGAGAAGAATGAGAATAAGGGAAGAGTGCCGACTAAGAGGAGCTATACAGTAACAACCCACATCGTACTAGTATGAAGTCTCGATAAGACGCTGAAGGGTTGAAGAATTAAAAATAAAAGTTTAAGAATAAAGGTGAAAAGAAAAAGAGCCATCCTTACACTTAGGCAAAACCGGGTCTAACATCTACTGTCAAGAATAACAAAGATGATTGCTGACATTGAAGACTGGCATCATGGACCCAGTGATGCAATGCATAACCCTCCCTAGCCACTCAGAATCTCTCAAAAGATTTTTGTTTCATTTCTCACAGATATTACACGCATTTCTATTAACTTATTCACTCCGAGTTAGTTGGTATTGAAAAGTTGGCAGTCTGCTCTAGCCTCCGATCACTAAAGTGCACTATTGAGTCTAAAGCCAAAAGAGATCATCCATAAATCTCATTAGGACACTTGTTAAAATTATGCTTGCTAATTCACACAATGTGAAAAACAAGAAATATATATTAAGAGTCCTACGCATTATCCTTGTGATTTTGCCAGAACATCTGAGTGATACTAAAGTATTCACAGTGAAGATAGAAATCCTGCTTGAGCCAACATCAAACAAGCTCTTGGTAGGTAACATGTGAGATCCTATATGGATCGAGCTTGTGATACTGGATATCGATTCGGTCAAGCTTATGAATTGATGAATTTTGAAAAAGATAAAACTGTTGATGTGTCATAAAAATCATTTGCTATTTGACACACCGACTGATTATCTAATTTGATTTTCAATCATGTGTCCATGGGAAGCCTCATAAGGGTATCAGGACATAGGAAAGTTGAACACGAATTGACGGCTTAATCGGGAAGATAGTAACTTACCGGTTCACTCTTAGCGTGTTGTCTGCTTTGAGACACTCCGGTAATGAGAACGGCTAGTGCAGCTGTGAAACCCTTTCAAGGAGATTCTTTAGAATTCTACCTGATCACAGGCAGTATTTATACTGAATAACTGGGAACCGTGGTTGTTACAACCGTATTCGACGAAGTGACAAAGCCACTTTCGTCCATATATGTTGTTTATCACTAACCCATTCATGTAGGTTTCCTGACGGTGTAGCGTTTCTTGAGACAATCAAAGTGAATACCAAATGCTCATACTCGACCCAAATATATAAAGACATCATAAAAGCTCAAGCACATGTTTTAAGACTTCCGCTACTCTGATACCATACGTCTTTCTTAAATCGACAAAGTATTATGTTGATACCGCACGTCCTTCATAAGTGACAAAGTGTTAAAGTTAAAGAATATCAAGAAAGATGGTTACCCACGCTTTCAACATCAAGAACAGTATGAGCATGTTGGTCCAGAAGTTACAAGATCACAAGATGATGATAAGAAGAATATGCTGTGGGGTTATGATCGCAAGAGTTCAAGATCACATTTATGTCAAGTCAAAGATAGAAGCCAAAGCCTAAAGTCAAAGATCACTACATCAATTCACAAGTTAAAGATTGAAGTTAAAGGCTACGAGCTCAAGACTAAAGTCAAAGCATAGTGTGCTAGGTTCTAATTTTTGTAAATTAGAGTGACCTTCCTTAGGGAGAGATTGTTAGAAATACGAAAAGTATCGGTCACTTCCAATATAGATAGTCATAGCTCGTAGATTAATCAAATGTAATGTTAGTAAGCTAACCGGGCCAAAGACACATGGAAAGCCCATTACTTAAGCCCATGGCCGGTTAGTGTATGATGTATAAATACCCTCTCTACACATGGAAAGGGTGTTGGTTGGTTTATTTTCTCACACATAATCTAATCTTTCTTTCTTTGTTACTTTCTCTCACTAAAAACCTCCACACCACCACTTGCTCTCTTTAGAATCTTCTTCATGTTATTTGGTGTTATTATTGCTAGTATTCTACAAAATGCCTCGCAACTCAATATTGGGATCTGAAGACGAACACTCGGATTTGCCTCTCGCTATAGCAAACATTGTGGGCACAATATATACTTTGGAGCTCAAGTCCTACACGTACTATGAGCATGGGACCTATGAGAGCTTCACCTGCTGGAAGGTTGTTATAGAGGAGGTGGTGGAAGAAAGTGCTAGTTCTGGCATGGTTGCTGCAAATGCTGGCTCTAAGGCTCCTGTGTTGAAAGGCTTGACCAAAACACTATCAGTAGCTACTCCTTTAAAGCCGTGTGCAGAAAGGAAACAAAAGAGGTTTGAAAACACTAATTTGATTCTTTTTCACTTTCGCTTTAAAATTAATAGACTATATATGACCACTTGTATTCCAATTACTAATATGTTGGGTATGGATGTATTATGTTAGAGAGGAGCTTGAAGATTCAGACGCAGAATAGTCCTTTGTTGCAGACACTCAACCATCAAGAGGAGAAGCGGACTTTTCTTCTAACACGAAGAAAAAAAGAAGGCCTGTTAAAACTATACCTACTTCACCAATGGCGTAAAATTTATTTAACACTTACAAATTATTCCGCGTATCTTATTGTTTCAGAGTTGTCATGATGACTTGAAATGAGTCGGCCAAAGTTGGTCACCTGCAATTAGCAAAGATTAGAGCAACCAGGAACAGCACCACAGCCGAGCCTTATTAGTTCAGTGGGGGGGGGGGGGGGGGGGGAAAGAAGGGGAGGAGGGGGGGGGGGGTGGGGGAGGTTTGAGGGAAAAAAATAATAGTCCCAAATGTTATGCATTTCGTGCGATGTGCATGGTTTGTTTAGCAATGTTAGGATTGTTTTTTTTCATTTTTAATACAACTTCAATGCAATGCACCAATGAATGAATTAAAGTTGATACCTCAATTATCCTGTCTTGATCTAACAGTATGCAAAATCAGTACATATGAAAACACCTTTACTGAAGTAAGGAAGGATCCGTTTGGTAAAACATTATGGCACCTTCATACTATACAATATGCGTGTACATTAAGCGAACGTACATTTATTTTTCAAATACTGTAAAATAAGAAGCAACATTTAAGAATGTGACATACAAGCAAGTTTTACATTTGAGAATACCAAATATGCCAGGAAAATAACCCCGCATTAAGTGAACTAAATGATAGAGGTTATGGTGAAATGAAATGATTAGATCTAAGGTTATCAGAATTTTGTTCTTAATGTGAGAATATTATATGTAGGTTAACAGTTTGGGAAAAATGGTACAGTAAGAATAATGGGACTAAAAACACAAGTAAATTTATGGTAGTCTCAACAAAGGAGATGAAATAGCACCTTAATCGTGTTTTTGGTAGTGACTGTGATCCTAAATCAGACTTCCCCACATACTTCACCGCTTGGAAACGACCCAAAAAAGGAGGCGTTAACACATACTAAAATGCCAACTACTCATGTAATAAATTCCAATATAGTGTATGCTAGTTATGATTAAAGTCTTACCATGGTGCAACTAAGTTATAATGCTATATAAGGTTGTGCGCCAAGGGGTGCATACCAACTGTGGTGCTATTTGGAAACCGCCCTCGTATATGAAGGGGATCCATAAGTCAGGGTATTAAATATCTTCGGACTATTTAACTCTTGCATCCTTACCTCACAGTTCTTCCTGATAGAAGCAACATTTGAATCACACCCACGAGGCAAGTATGAATCAGCGGTACACATTCATTACTATTTCATACTTTAAAATCACTTCTGTGCCAGCATCATGTGCTCCTTTCTGTTAAGCCTTCAGGGATCACCCTGAAGATAGGCCGTCTCTCTCCAACAATACCTTCATACATCTGTCATGATCTATTCAAAGAGAATTATTGAGCGAGATGGGAAAGTACAGAGTATATTTGTGGTTTGAAACTGTAGATATAGCATCCAAACACGTAAACACACATAGTCTAAGCTTTAGAAACATGTAGAACCTAATAAGTGTATCCGTATCATTAAGAAGTCAAATACCTTTTGCTTAAAAATCAATTTATAGGTCAGGAACATCATCGAGTGCCAGCAAAATGGGTAACAGTTTTAAAAGGAACAAGCAATAGCCTCTACTACAAAGGTCCCTTTCCGCAAGCAGCCTATGAACAACATGTAATGAATTATAAAAATGTGGTCGGTTTCACTCCTTTTTAAAAAGTATTAGATGTTAGTTGTCTTTTTAATCTAGAACCTGGGCATTTTACTCAACCATGTTTATTCCAGGCTCAGTCCAAAAGCGCACAGCTCAAAAGGCGCGCAAACTAGCAGCCTTAGCCTCAGTAGGTAATTCTAGCCATTACTAATCTTCCAGTACAACAAACAGTGTGATGGACAGCTATTGTTGATCAAAAACTATACATGTGCATTAATAGATGTCAACGACAGGGACTGAAGTCTCCTACAATAACCTAGGTGCTCCATCCTACCAATGTTGCTCTTGCCAAGCAACCATGTGGTTTGAGGAAAGAAATAACAAAGCGAATAGGACTGCAAATCCAACATTCTCGCTATGCTGCCAAGAAGGTAAAGTGTTGCTCCCCTAATTTAATGAAATACCAAAACCATTAAATAGACTACTTAACTATAGTCAGCCTTCAACATCTCGATTTAGGGACCAGATTAGAGTCTACAATGGTATGTTTTGCTTCACATCCTTTGGAGCCAGGATAGACCATTCGATTAACGTGGGAAGGGGTCTCTATACATTCTGCATAAATGGGCAAAACTATCATAGAATTGGGCCTCTCCTTCTTAAACAAGGAACTCAACCTAGGTATGCTCAGCTGTGGTTCTTTGATACACACAATGAAGTTAGGAAGCAGTTGGGTGCTTTTATTGATAATGAAACCGATGAGGGAGTGGACGACATAATAGTGGGAAGCCTGATCCAAATATTGGATTAGAACAGTCCCATCGCCAAGGCATTTCGAATGGCCAGGGATTGGTGTCATTCACATACTTCTATGCACGTGGAGTTGCCTCTACTTTCCGAGAGAACAAATGCAAGGCAATACAACGCACCAACTGTTGCAGAAGCTCCAGCCTGGATTACGAATGATATTGTGACAGATAGCCAACAAGAAATATCATTGTAAACAAGAAAGATAGCGGGCCAAAAAGGATTTTAGAGTTACACCCATCCTACATGGCACCCCAATATCCTTTGTTATTTCCATATGGATAAGATGGTTATCTGATAATATTTCGTATCATAGCAACACAGGAACACGCAAAACTAACAAAGGTTATGTCACAATGAAAGAGTATTATGCGTACGTAATTCAATACAGAAAAGAACAGGGAACTACTTTACTCAGAGGAGGAAGGTTATCATAAAAGTATTTAGTAGACGCATACACTGCCATCATAGAACAAAGGCTTAGTTGGAGAAGGATCAATCAAGACACTTTGCGTGTAGATCTGTACCATAATGGGCGTGATGTCGTTAAAAGGGGTGACACAAATGCAGTAGGCCTTGGAAAAAGGATCGTTCTGCCCCATACTTTTACAGGTGGCCCAATGTATATAATGCAGAACTATCAAGATGCAATAGCTTTATGCCATGCAAATGGGAACCTAGACCTGTTCATCTCTTCTAAACCTAAAGTGGCCAAAATATATGAAATGCTCGCAAATTTGCCTTGGAAGAAGAGCCCGGTGATAGGCCAGAAGTAGGGACCAAGGTCTTTAAACTCAAACTAACTGAATTATTAAAAGACCTCGCAAAGAACCAGGTTTTTGGGGTGTGTCGCGCAGGTAACACACCTTGGTTCAAAACGTTAAGTTGTCTATTATTTTTAAACCATCCGCTGAATAACTGACACTTCTATTGTAATTATTTGCAGTTGTGTATGTTATCGAATTCCAAAAGCTACTCACGCCCCATATACTACTATGGCTCAAAAACCACTGTAAATGCAAGACACTAGTTGACATAGACGATATAATTTCAGCCGAACTACCATCTCTAACGAACGACCCTGCAGGATATAAAGTTGTCACCGACTATATCTTACTGGACCCCCGTGAAAGGATGCTAATACGTAAACATGTAACAGAGAAGGCAAATGAGTTTCAAACATTTTCCCAACATTTTTACGCGGAAACAATAATTGAGAAGAGACGGGTACCCTATTTTAACTCAAAGAGATAATAGGTGTCTGTAAATTAGGGTAAGTTCTCACATTCGAAAAAAATATTTGTCCCTCACAACCGTATCTTTTATTGAAATATAAGCACACATCAACGTCGAATGGTGCAACAGATCAAAGGCCATTAAGTACTTATTTAAGTACCTAAATTAAGGACTGGATAGAGCAACAATTGTTATACAGGAAAACATTCAGAATGGTGAGCATGTGATAGATCACCTTTTTGGGGGTAATTATATATCAAATAGTATAGAAAAAGTACAATATAAAATCCCACAAGTCAACCTAGTCAACCCTTTAGGAAAAAGGTCAACAAACTCACGGGTATGATATAAATGATTCCGGGCGAGTGATCACCCGGGTCGTTCTCCCAACGAGGCGTGCAATGGAGAGTCGAGAGTCGGTTTGATATTTGATGTTTGAATAACAAAGATTTTGATTAGATTTTCTAAATCTACAGGAAAAACGATTAAAAGGAAAGCTACACTAAAAACGAAAGCAAAAACAAAATTTAAAAACGTAAACGGGTATTAAAAACGAGACTCGAAAACCTAAAACGTGCAATTTTAACCCTACCAATGAAAATTTAATTTTCCTAAGTCCTAAATGATAAAAGAAAATTTTTAAAAAAATATATATTTTTTATATTTTTATTTTATTTAATATGAATTAAAAACAGTTTTAATTAAAAATACTAAACGAAGTTGGAAAAATCTGAAAAAATTCTGAAAAGTAGTTCGAATAAAGCTAAATCTAAGAAAAATAATAACTTGAAAGGTGCTTAATGAAATAAGCCAGAAATAAGCTAAATGTGGCTGATAGGCTTTTTGTGCAAAAAAGGGTTAAATATTTGATTGTGCAAGTTATAAACAGATGGCCCTATCTGGTGCTGTGGTAGTGAGTGTGTGTGTTGAGGCTTTGTGTGCAAAGGGTGAGGTCACAGGTTCGAATCCTGTGGCCTACCTTTTTACAAAACATTTTTTTTAATTTTTTTTAAACACTTATAAAATAAGCAAAAACAACAAACTTTAAAAAAGAGACTTTTTTCAAATCTAGAAAATAAGCTGGCAAAAAGCTCAAATAAGTTGGCAGATTAAGCTTTTTAGACTAAGAAACAAAGGGGCTAAACTATGGGCTTTTGTAGACTTAAAAAGCACTTGGAAAAGAAAAATAAGCTAATACAGTTGATACACTACACCTAATAAGCACTATTGACTACTAATAAGCAAACTAAATAAGCTACAAAATGACATTAAGACAACAGTTGAAAGGACAGTTTAAAAGCATTTTTTTGACAGATTTTAACCTAAGCTAATGAACAAATAAGCATTAAGAATAAGCTATCAACTGAAAACAAGTTAAGTACTATAAGCTAACCATACAAATGAGCAGGAGTTAAGCAAACTTGATGAAGAAATAAGCTAAAAAAACTACTTAAAAGTGACAGACACACTACTATTCTTTTTTGGCTTTTTGAAGGAAATGACACTTTTGAAACTTAATTTTAAGTCCCATAAGCTAATCTTGACACACTAAAAACTAAAAACAGATGGAAATTAAACCTCAATAAGCTAAACTTGATAAAAATTAAACAAGTTTGATCATGATTGTGACCACACCTTTTCTGCATACTTACTTTTCAACTAATAAGGCTTGACTGTTTTTGAGCAAAAGAACTCAAAGGTTTTACCAATCTAAAACAGATGCATCATGCAGTAACAGAAACTCAATATAAACACAAAAACAACTCCTTAATTAGACTTTTAAGATGATTTACTAAAAAGCATTTTGTTTGAAAAACCAAAACTAGCAGGCATGAGATTTGATAAAATAGACTATAAAACTTAACAAAACTTAAGTCTAACTTATAAAAACTAACTTATAAACCTAATTAGAGCTTTTAGAGGCTGACTAAAAAATCAAAGACAGATTTAAACCTATTTGACCCATTTTGAGCCCTTATCCCAAACACCCCTTTAAATTTTCAAAACTCATTTTAAGGCTAAAACAACTTATGAAATTCATAAAGCAAGATCGAATAGCAATAATTAACATCTAAAAAGCATTAAAAACATAGATTGAGCACAATTTATGTAAATTACAAGCAAATGCATAAATATTGATTTGAAAAGGAAATTTGGGACTTACAAGTAGTCCACAGCTTTTGTTAAGATTTTAAACTCCAAAATCAGTTTAAGAACATCCTAATGCTTCCCACGAAGCTCTAACCCATGGCCATCTATAATACACCATGCTCTAAAAAGCTCGAATACCAAATTTCTTTTTAATGAAACAGTAACTTTCACTAAAGCTTTTGTGAAAGTTTAAATGTGTATAAAAGGCTTCTATAAGCTTTCAAGAGCTTATAGAGAGAACTTGTGAACACAAATAAGCTTGATTGCATAAGACTTTTAAAAGAGACATAATTTTAACAACTTGAAACTGAAATTTTCATTAACTTAAAAATATTACAAGGCTTTGAAAGTAAAATGACAGAATTTTAAATGACATAAAAACTATAAAAGTAAAGTTATACTACTCCTAAAACTACATTAGATTTGATATGTTTTCTTCTGTGTGAATAAGCCCTATTTATATAAAAAATGAAATGCACAGGTGTGCTTCTTGTGCTTGTTGTGAGAGAGGAAACCAAGCCTCAATCTTAGCCATCCATTCAACCTTGTTCACCAAGCCTTTGAATCACAACCATTGATTCTTATCTTGTTCACTCTGTCCAATCAGAGACCATGGGATTGCCAAGGTGGATGTTTACATCTGGGGTAGGGTTTTAGGTTTTGGGGTGTGATAGTGCTTTGTCGGTTTGCAGGGGAAGTGGGACAGGAATGGTGAATAGTGACAAGTTTGTCCTTGGCGGGAAACGTTTATAAAGTTTTGGGGATAAGCATGTTAACGGGTGTTAGGTTAGGGTAATGGGGTTAGTGAAAAAGGTCTTGCGGTGAAAAGGAAAAGGACTTAAGGTGTAAAGGAATTTTAGGTAAAGGGTTAAAGGGTTAATAGAGTATAAGTGGTTGTGGGCTTGTATTGGATTTGGGCCGGTTTTAAAAGGATTTTAGGTTTGAACTTTTATAAGACTTCATAATGTTTTAATGGGCTGACCCGGCCCATTAGATGGGCACGGGTTGGCCCATTTAACATTTCTTCGATGTCGGTTTCGTCTTTGACTTTTTACTTTGACTTGGTTGACTTTTTGACTTTGACTTTGACTGGTTGACTTGACTTTTCAAGCTCTTTTTATTCTCGTGCTCGGTTTTGTCCATTTTGACTTGATTTTTGTCCTTTAGTGAATATCCGCTGCCTGCACAACACAAATAGCAAAACAAGCATATATTTTGCATTTTATGTCCGTTTTTGGTCATTTAGGCTCGTTTTTATAGGTAAAATGTATGTGTAATTAAACACATACCAAAATCCCCCATACTAAACTATTGTCGTGTCCTCACGCAATGCCATAAGTAAACACTTAAGAAAACCAAGAATCTCAATCTCCCTTGACTAATTACCTCAAAAAGTAGCTAAGTGTTCATCAAGGGGAATTAAAGAATCAAGAGTTTTGAAAAGCCCCTTTTTTACCATTTTTTAAATATTTACACTTATTACCACACATATTTTTGTATTTTTCGTTTTTCTCATTTTTTTGTACTTTTCTTAAGCAACTAACTAACATGTTTGACTTTCGTTATTTCATAACTTTAATGGCCATAGAACAAGGCACATTTTAATCCTAAAATGCCCAAAAAGATAAATTCATCGTCCCCGACTTTTTACTTGTTCCAAACCAAGCTTAAAAACGAAATCACCGTTAAATATAAGTTAAGATGCTAACACTACTCATACTTGTAACTTGTGAACTTTTCACTCCCGACAATTATTGTACATTAGGTGAATGTGCCATATCGAATTTCAACCATGGATCAACTTTTTACAAAATTTCTATGCTTCACGTTCCACCCGAGAATAATGAGTTTGAAGGCGAGATCATCCCATGTAGCGACTTTCGTCTCGGCACATCTCAACCTTGCGGCTAAGTGACCAGGCTTTTGACACCCCACAGAGACTAGTATCGAGACTCACGGACCTTCGGTTTCAAAAACTCTTAGGTTTCCCGTTTATACATAGCTTATTTAGAAAAACCACAACTTAAAATGAAATAGTCTTAGTTCGAAAGCATATTTAAATTTAAAAAAAAGAGATTTTCCCTATATTTATTAAATCACATATATTACACTAAACATTAACATAACCATGATGCAATTAAAATCCTTGACCTTTTTGAAGGCTGCAACATCGGTTGTGAGCCGGCAAGATGCAGCAAACTTTTATTAGTCTCGGATTATTATTCTTACTATGGGCCTTCTTTTGAAGACTGCCACATCGGTTGTGAGCCGGCAAGAGGCAGTAAACTTTTATTAGCCCACAGTTTATATTATTACCTTATCATCATTTTCATTTTCATTTTTTTTTACATTAAACTTTATACCACGATATATAGAGAAGACTTCTTTTTGGAAAATTTAAGTATAAATTTGAACTAAGACAAAAATGTTATTGACTATATTTCAAAAATTCTTGACTTAAGTTTAATTTTCAAAAATAGCACGTATTATTAGTCCGGTTATGAGCTTATGGGAGAAAAAGCTACAAATTACACACATGAGCTTGTAAGATTTCCAAATAATCCTTGTTTAGCATCCAACTCATAATTAACTCTATCATTTTCGTTCTTCGCAAAGATCCGCGAATGCTTAGTCTAAAAGTTAAGGAACAAGCTAGAGCTCAACACGCTCGATCGAGTCAAAATTTATTCTTATTCTACCCAGCAGGAAAGTCAAAATTATGACAAAACACTTATTTTATTTTTGAAAATTTTTAAAAATTTTCATTTTTTTGGTATTTTGGTGGTAAAAACGGGATTACGTGAAAACAACGGCTGCAGGCAAAATCAAATCGATAGATCCCCCCCATACTAGAACTGAACATTGTCCTCAATGTTTTAAGAAGGGTCTCTACGTAAATCAAAAGCCATTTATTAAGTATGCTCAAAGATAAATGTTAGTCGATAAGATTAGGATATTGGATTCCCAAAATGAAGCCGAGGATGTGAAGATCGAGTGATCGAAGGACAAAACTACGAGCACGAGTCTTCAAAATCTGGGCAATCCTGGACATACAATACAAAACATAAAACACGGAAAATGGAAGAAGCGAGCCTCTCACACAACACACTTATTCATTACTACTATTATAATCATATTAGGATAAGCATGGGTTGCCACCCACGAAGCGCTTATTTTTGTTAACCGAGTCTTGAGCCTGACTCGATCCCCCATACTTGAGATGGTCAAGGAGGATAGAAATGGAGAAACGGAACATCCAATATAGGAATGTCCCCTCCAGAAATCATCATCGGGCTTTCAGAAATGAGTTGGAAAGCTTTAATGCTCCGATGAGATAAGAGATGAGGAGATTTCTCCTCATTAGAAGCAAGAATACCAGGATTGAAAACGTTGTCTTCATTTTCGGATGAAAATGGGAGCAAAGTGTCAAACACTGGAGAAAGAGGATCACGGATGAATGAGATAGAAAATTCATTCGGTGATAGAAATCTCTTGGATTGGACTTCAATGAATATCCCTGGATCGAAAATCTTGTTTCTAGTTCCGGAAGGAAAAGAAACTACAAGGTCGGATCCGAGGGAATCACTAGAAAGAGTAAAATCCGAATCCAGTTGAAGGGTGGGATGGGTGGGTAAAACATTAGGCACATGAACTCTTGGTTCTCTTCTTGGATTATCAAAAAATATCCTGCACGACATCCATAGTGAAATTTCCTGAATCGGGCTCACTATCACAAAAGAATGCTTCATAATCTGGAAGAGATAAATCCAAATAAGAAGTGGGGCTGCCACTACTAATCTCTTCCAGATTAAAGCAAAAAGTTTCAGATTCGGGTAAAGAATTATCAAAGGTGTTAGTCTCCTCCAAGAAAACGTTAAGAGATGTGGAGGAAGACTTGGTCACAAAATCGGAAGATGGAGTGGGATTATCTTTTAATGCTTCGATCTTAGCAATAAGAAGATTGACATTCAACAATTTTTCACGAAGAATATCGTCTTTGATTGTTAGAAGAATATCAGTATCAATCCCTCCAACTTCCGAGATAACAATCTCCACCACCACTAAGCTGACGAGCTCAGAATTGGGAGGTGCTGCCTCAACATAATCGATGTCGTCATTGTAAAGTGAATCGTTATCACTCGAAGAATAATCATTGTTGGAATCGATGACAGTTTCAGAATCATCTTTAAGAGTTTCCGGAGGGCGAGGAAAAGAGTTATCATACATCAAATTTTCAATAAAACGGATATCTCCTTTCGGATCAAAGTCGGCTTCAACAATTCCCGGTGGAATTGGAGCGATAAAAGCGAGTTCACCGGTGAACTCCTTGAGAAGGAAATCAATCTTAGGAGAAGATATCATGTTATCACGATTAAGCACGGATTCAATTAGACTAGATTTGGCATTAAAATAATCATTACCATTTCCCGATGGAATTGAAATGATATCATCTAACACCTCATCCTTTTTCGGAGAAGAATCATCACAAACGGGCAAATCACATTCACTTTTGGATATACCATCGGACTCACTTTGGTTATGGACGAGGTCCTCAACACTAGACTTTATTAATTCGTCTAATTCCAGAATAGTGTCGAGATGCTTATCCTCCATTATAAGAGAGTCAACGGGCTCCTCGGTTAATAAACCGGGCGTGATTGCAATACCCGGAGGAAGTTCAGAAATAATAATATCTCTCAAGGGAATAGAACTTTCCTCGTCATCGTCATCATCGTAGCAAATGGGAATCTTCTGACATTGCGAAGGCTCGGGAGTATAAGTATCAAGATTAACCACTTGTTCTTGCCGTTGTTGTAACCAAGTTTGAAACGTCTCATGAAGCTTACTCATAGAATCATTCATCACTTGTTGAGCTTTTAGATGATCATTTATTGAATTAATATGATCAATGATAAATTGCGAGGGCTGAAATTGGTCAAAACCAAAAGAATTAAAATTATAGCAAAAATTTGGCTCATAATAATTTTCATTCATTGGTTGACATTGGAAAGTCTCATGAGGGCCCCCGTAATTTTCACAACAAGGTTCGTAGAAGATCACTTGTTGACATTGAAAAGTCTCATGCGGGCCCCCACAGCGGGTACAACAAATATATTGTTGTTGAAAACATTGAAAATTTTGTGGGAAATTAAAGTCTTGATTGTAACACGGTTCCGGATTATAGATAAACAGAACTTGAGGTGGACAATCGTAACCGAAGATGACATCGTTTTTTTTTTTTTTTTTTTTTTTTTTTTTTTTTTTTTTTTTTTTTTTTTTTTTTTTTTTTTTGTTTTTTTAAATATATTGTTGTTGAAAACTTTGAAAATTTTGTGGGAAATTAAAGTCTTGATTGTAACACGGTTCCGGATTATAGATAAACGGAACTTGAGGTGGACAATCGTGACCATAATGAGCATCGTTCCCACAAAACTCATAAGAATACGTCGGGGGTTGTGGAGGTGGGTTAGGAGAATCATCCACAAAATTAAGATTGGAATCATAAGTGAATGAATTTTCATCTCCAGAATAGCATGTCGGATGAAAACTTGGCAAAGTTTGTGGGAACTCATCAACGTTTTGATTGTAGCATGGTTCCGGATTAGAGATAATCGGAACTTTCGGTGGACAATTATAGCCATAATGAGCACCGTTCCCACAAGACTCACAAGTACATCGTTGACAAAAGATACCGTCTAACGAATCACCACACCCGTAACAACAATGGTGGTCAATATGTGGAGGACTTTGTGAAGAATTTTTACCGGGGTCCTGATTGAAGACGAATGGCTCTTGAGGTGCATTAACAACGTTAGTATTGTCATTAGATTACTCGAAAGTGTTAAGAAAGTCTTGGAAAATTTTGTTTTCATCACAAATCGTAAACCAAACTTCCTCCAATTTCTTTCGTAATAGAGCACATTGTCGACAATATAGACCATCAGCCGGGTTTCCACACTTGGGACAATTATGAGGGGGTAGTTAAGACGAGTCGGGTGTTTTATTAGGATTACGAACAAACATGTCTACGAAATTCACATTTGAACAACAACGTTCTTTATTATACAAAGCTCCACAAGACGAACACTCTTTAAATCCATACATGATGATAGAATTAAAGAGGGATAAAGAATTAAACAAAATGGGGATAAGAAGAATATTTTTGGATTTTTATGTATCTTAAACAAGAGAAAATATTTTTGGGACCGATAAACGAACAAGTGTACGGTAGCTCTTTAGAAAACGCACAAAGAAGCGGAGGAGCGGGTAAGCGCGAAGCGTTATAAAAACCTTCTCCTTTCGGGTCGAAGTTCGTTGGATCGACCCTCCTCATACCTCTCTTATAGTTTGTAATCTAAAGGTAAGCCGAAATCACAAGTGACACAACGGTTGTTTTTGTTGGTTTTTCGATTTTTTTGGTATTTTTGATTACTTGAAAATATTCACAAAAGAAAGCAATAACTTCACGGGGAAGGGTCTTCAAACACTAATCTTCAAACGAAACACGATAATCGTAACACACCTCCCCGGCAGCGCGCCAAAACTTGACTTCATCCTTTTAGTATATATAAATATAATATAATGAATATATAATATAGATATATAATAGGATAATATCAATAATAAAGAGAGATAAGTATTCCAGAAGGCTTTTAGAAGATTTGTTACTTTTGACCAAAGTAAAACCCTAAAAAACCTTCCCGGGTCGTTTCCCGACGAGGCGTGAATTGAGAATCGAGTATCGTTTGTGGAACAATGCTTGAATATCACAAGTTTGATTGGTTTTCTAATTCTATGGGAAAAAGCAATTAAAGGGCAAGCTAAACTAAAAACGAAAGCAACTAGGAATTAAAAAATGATAACGGGAACGTAAAAACGCGACTTAAAAACCTAAATTATCAAAATTTAACCCTACAAATGCAAATTTCATTTTTAACAATCCTAAATGATAAAAGAAATTTTTTTAAAAAAATTATATTTTTTTGACTTTTAAATTATTTATTATGAATTAAAAACAGTTTTTATCTAATTTAAATATTAAAAATATTAAACAAATTATAAAAAATCTGAAAAAATTGCGAAAAGTAGTTTTAACTATGTAGAATCTATGAAAAATAAAAGCTGGAAAGCTGGCTGAAGCAATAAGCAGTTATTAAGCAAATAAGCACTAATAAGCAAAACTGCCAAAAAGGGGTTAAATATTTAATTGTGCAATGTAATAACCAAAAAAGACCCCAGGGAAAGTGGTGAGTGTGTGTTGTGTTGAGGTGTATGTGTGCTAAGGGGGAGGTCACAGGTTCGAACCTGTGGCTTCCCTTTTTGCACATATTTTTATTTTTCAAAACTTTTTGCACAAACTTAAAGAACCTGTTAAAATAAGCAAAATTTATAACTAAGACTTTTTCTAAAACTCATTAAAAAGCTAGATTAAGCTAGCTTTAAGCTGACAGTTTTGGCTAACTTAACAAAAGTTTAATAAGCAAAACTGTTTTGACATATTAAGACTCAAAAAGATAAGGAAAAGCAAATAAGCTTTTTTTGAAAACATTTTTATTCTTTTTTTTAAAAAAACTTATAAATTAAGCAAAAACAACAAACTTTAAAAAAGTGACTTTTTTCAAATCTAGAAAATAAGCTGGCAAAAAGCTCAAATAAGTTGGCAGATTAAGCTTTTTAGACTAAGAAACAAAGGGGCTAAACTATGGGCTTTTGTAGACTTAAAAAGCACTTGGAAAAGAAAAATAAGCTAATACAGTTGATACACTACACCTAATAAGCACTATTGACTACTAATAAGCAAACTAAATAAGCTACAAAATGACATTAAGACAACAGTTGAAAGGACAGTTTAAAAGCATTTTTTTGACAGATTTTAACCTAAGCTAATGAACAAATAAGCATTAAGAATAAGCTATCAACTGAAAACAAGTTAAGTACTATAAGCTAACCATACAAATGAGCAGGAGTTAAGCAAACTTGATGAAGAAATAAGTTTAAAAAAACTACTTAAAAGTGACAGACACACTACTATTCTTTTTTGGCTTTTTGAAGGAAATGACACTTTTGAAACTTAATTTTAAGTCCCATAAGCTAATCTTGACACACTAAAAACTAAAAACAGATGGAAATTAAACCTCAATAAGCTAAACTTGATAAAAATTAAACAAGTTTGATCATGATTGTGACCACAACTTCTCTGCATAAACTGACTTTTCAACTAATAAGGCTTGACTGTTTTTGAGCAAAAGAACTCAAAGGCTTTACCAATCTAAAACAGATGCATCATGCTGCAACAGAAACTCAATATAAACACAAAAACAACTCCTTAATCAGACTTTTAAGATGATTCACTCAAAAGCAGTTCGTTTGAAAAACCAAAACTAGCATGCATGAGATTTGATAAAATAGACTATAAAACTTAACAAAACTTAAGTCTAGCTTATAAAAACTAACTTATAAACCTAATTAGAGCTTTTAGAGGCTGACTAAAAAACCAAAGAAATATTTAAACCTATTTAGACCCATTTGAGCCTTATCCTCAAACAATAAAAACTCTTTAAATTTTCAAAACTCATTTTAAGGCTAAAACAGCTTATGAAATTCATAAAACAAGATCAAATAGCAATAATTAACATCTAAAAAGCATTAAAAACACAGATTGAGCACAATTTAAGTAAATTACAAGCAAATGCATAAATATTGATTTGAAAAGGAAATTTGAGACTTACAAGTAGTCCACAGCTTTTGTTAAGATTTTAAACTCCAAAATCAGTTTAAGAACATCCTAATGCTTCCCACGAAGCTCTAACCCATGGCCATCCATAATACACCATGCTCCAAAGAGCTCGAATACTAAATTTCTTTTTAATGAAACAGTAACTTTCACTAAAGCTTTTGTGAAAGTTTAAATGAGTTTAAAAGGCTTCTATAAGCTTTCAAGAGCTTATAGAGAGAACTTGTGAACACAAATAAGCTTGATTGCATAAGACTTTTAAAAGAGACATAATTTTAACAACTTGAAACTGAAATTTTCATTAACTTAAAAATATTACAAGGCTTTGAAAGTAAAATGGCAGAATTTTAAATGACATAAAACATTAAAAGTAAAGTTATACTACTCTTAAAACTACACTAGATTTGATATATTTTCTTCTGTGCGAATAAGCCCTATTTATTTAAAAAATGAAATGCACAGGTGTGCTTCTTGTGCTTGTTGTGAGAGAGGAAACTAAGCCTCAATCTTAGCCATCCATTCAACCTTGTTCACCAAGCCTTTGAATCACAACCATTGATTCTTGTCTTGTTCACTCTGTCCAATCAGAGACCATGGGATTGCCAAGGTGGATGTTTACATCTAGGGTAGGGTTTTAGGTTTTGGGGTGTGATAGTGCTTTGTCGGTTTGCAGGGAAAGTGGGACAGGGATGGTGAATAGTGACAAGTTTGTCCTTGGCGGGAAACGTTTATAAAGTTTTAGGGATAAGCAGGTTAACGGGTGTTAGGTTAGGGTAATGGGGTTAGTGAAAAAGGTCTTGGGGTGAAAAGGAAAAGGACTTAAGGTGTAAAGGAATTTTAGGTAAAGGGTTAAAGGGTTAATAGAGTATAAGTGGTTGTGGGCTTGTATTGGATTTGGGCCAGTTTTAAAAGGGTTTTAGGTTTGGACTTTTATAAGACTTCATAATGTTTTAATGGGCTGACCCGGCCCATTAGATGGGTACGGGTTGGCCCATTTAACATTTCTTCGATTTCGGCTTCGTCTTTGACTTTTTACTTTGACTTGGTTGACTTTTTAGTTGACTTTTTAAATTTGACTTTGACTGGTTGACTTGATTTTTGTCCTTTAGTGAATATCCGCTGCGTGCATAACACAAATAGCAAAACAAGCATATATTTGGCATTTTATGTCCGTTTTTTGTCATTTAGGCTTGTTTTTATAGGTAAATGGTATGTGTAATTAAACACAAACCAGCATGTGACACCAGAAAAGGTTGTGGTAGTTGATGAAATTAAAAATTACTTAAATTGTAGATATTTAGCACCATGTGAAGCTGTATGGTGCATTTTTTCATTTGATATTCACTACTCCTACCCGTCCATGATGAAGCTAAATTTCCATTTGCCAAATCAACATCCAGTAACCTTGTGCGACTCATAATGTTTTCCGGCTTTGCTTGAAAGGAAAGGTATCAAAGTTACAGTGTTTACTGATTGGTTTGACTTGAATGAGCGACACCCACCAGCCAGGACCCTTACATATGCTGAAATTCTATAGCATTTGTGTGGCATGAGCAGTCCAAAATATGGAAACCGCGCAAACAAAAGAAATGCATTGGTAGGATTGTTTATTCAACCCCAACGTTAAGGGAACGATACTTCCTAAGGATGTTACTAAATGTTGTGGGGGAGCCTCAAACTTTTAACGAACTCATGATGGTTAACAAAAGAATATGTGCGACATTCAAAGAGGCATGTTTTGTTTATGGATTACTAAATGATGATAGGGAATGGACACGAGCTATACAAGAAGTAAGTATGTGGGCATTAGGGCCACCACTTCGTGATCTATTCGTGACCATTTTATTGTTCTGCGATGTAAGCCACCCCCTCAAACTATGGGAAGAAAATAGGGAAGCTTTGTAGGATGACATTCTACATAAAAAATGCAAGATTTTTAGGTACCCTGAATTGCAGCTAACAACGGAACAGATTCAGAACTATTGTTTGGTCGAAATTTAAGAATTGCTGAATAGAAATGGAAGGTCTTTAACAGAATTTCAAGACTTGCCACGGCCTAACCCTAAGCTGCTAACAAACATGGATAATCGTTTGATAAGGGAAGCACTGGCTTTGATATGAACAAGAGTAAAATTGAACATCAACAACTTCATTCATAGTTAAACCCTGAACAATGTTTAATCTATGAAGAAGTTGTCGAATCAGTTCATCATCAAAAAGGCCAGTTTTACTTTGTTTATGGGCCAGGTGGAACCGGCAAGACTTTTTTATACAAGACTATCATTTCAAGGCTAAGATCAAAACGGAATATAGTACTTGTCGTTGCTTCTTCAGGTGGGCCACTTTAAACAAAGATAGATAATAACTATTAAGAAATGCAAATATAATGCATGACTGAATATTTATTTTGTTTGGCTCAAGGATTGCTTCCTTGCTCCTACTAGGAAAGAGGACAGCTCACAGTAGGTTTGTTATTCCACTGGAGCTATTGGAAAACAACACATGTGGCATAAAGCATAACACACACTTGGCAGAGCTAATGCAAGAAGTCCAGCTCATCATTTGGGATGAAGCATCGATGACGCAAAAATACGCCTTTGAAGCATTAGACAAAACACTAAGAGATATTTTAGGCTACCCAGCACCAGAAAAATACAAAAAAATATTTGGTGGCATGACGGTATTTCATGGAGGTGATTTTAGACAAATCCTACCAGTAATACCAAGAGGTAAAAGGGCAAACGTTGTACAGTCGTGCATTAACTGTTCAGAATTATGGAAAAATTGAAAGGTTTTCATACTTACACGAAGTATGAGGGTCAATGAGTATTATGCAAACAGAAAGATTGATACTCGAAAACAAGATTTTAATCAAAGGGTTCTGGTTGTCGGTGATGGCAAACTGCTTGCCAAAATCAAAGACGAGGAAGATGAACCAACCTGGATTGAGATTCCCGATAAGCTCCTTATTAACTCATTAAATTCATCGATTGAGCAGATTGTCGCTGAAACTTATCCTAACTTTATTAAAAGTTAAAGGGACGACACATATCTAAGAGATAGAGAGCAATCCTAACTCCTAGAAATGATGATGCGAACGCAATAAACGCATATATATTTGACAAGTTAGAAGGTGAATCTGTAACCTATAATATTGCAGATGAGATATGCAAAGCCTCGACTGATACTCTAGATCAACAGTACCTCTACCCAACCGAATTCTTAAATATACTTAACTTTCTAGGAATTACCCCCCAACGCCTTATGCTTAAAAATGGAACTCCCCATCATGCTATTAAGGAATGTTAATCCAAGCTAAATACTATGCAATGGCACCCGACTGATAATTACTGAACTTGGTGAATTTGTTCTTCGGGCAAAAATCCTTACTGGGTCACACGTGGGTGACACAGTTGTTATACACAGGATCATATTGACATCGACACAGTCCAAATGGCTCTCTTTTTTTAAACGACGACAATACCCTGTCAAGCCATGCTACGTAATGACAATTAACAAAAGTCAGGGACAATCATTTAATTACGTAGGCCTGTATTTACCCAATCCCATGTTCAGCCATGGGCAGCTGTATGTCGCACTATCTAGAGTCATAAATCTAGACGGTTTGAAAATTCTAATGACGGAGGACGACGACAAAGAATTGAAGCACTATACCCAGAACATTGTTTATAGATAGGCTTTTAACTATCTAACTTGACACATTCAGGTACTATTGCAACCATTAATAAAACCTACTATTGATCTATTTCCATTAGACCAAATAATCCTCCCTCGCATACTTTCAATTTATGGTTTTTTTCGTGTGTTTGTGAGCTTCCAGACGCGGACCCAAACTAGTAATTTAAGCTCATTGATTAAAGATATGGGAAAAATAGAAATGTATTCCAGAACAACTAGCAAACTAATAGCCAATTAAATAGGAGCATGTATTTGAATTTGATTAAATTGATTAAAGCAAATACACAGCTCGACAGATGCCCAAAACAGTTTCAATATCCGTAGACTAACTACAACGAACCCAAAGTCAACGAGGAAAAAAACAAACGCTCTATCTTTTAATAACAATCAAGACTAAATTTACATAATATAATTAAAGTGCAAACCTGTTTCAAGTGCTTCAAATGTGATACCCATGTTGAAGATTAAAGAAACCTTAAAACCTGTTTCAAAGATTCCAGTTATAGCATTAAGGCCAGGAGGAGAAAACAATAAATGAAATGAAATGGGATAAGGAAAATAGATCCGGGTGTTAGTTTTTTTAAAATTACTAACCCCCTCACTATCACTATTTATCAAATTGGTCCCTTTTTAAACGCATTACTTCTCTACACCCATATGCCTTGAAGCTTAATGTGGCAACTTTCATAACGCCACGTATACTCTGCCTATTTATCTCTACAATATGACAAGCATTTATACAGCTTTCACTATTCTGCAAACACCAAACAGTTGGAAAACATCCTATTAGCAAAACTAGACATACAAGCCTTTACGAAGGCAGGTTGTTTTCAGGAAATTAGATGCATATCATAATCATGAAACTAAATTGTCAGCCATTAGTTGTTAGTATAATACTCATTTTGGAAATCAACAACATCCCTGCTTCATTTTAAATAAAACACGCTATAAATTTAAACCCTGTTAGACTATAATACAAGTACAGCTAATGCTGCAAAACTCATAAACCAACAACACCGCTCAAAATATGACTTGGATCGGCATATCTTTGGACACAACAAATGATTAACAATTTAGAACGTTACAAAATTTAGCAGCCTGTAAAACCCAAATGCAAGCACGGCTAATGCTCCAACACTTACAAACCAGCTAAACCATTCCAAATAGAAATTGGATTGCAATATATTTGCACATGGCAAATCATTGATACTTTACAAAATTCAAAAAACAAAATCCAAACACCTATTAACCTGCATAAAGCAAAAACACACCATGCCAGTTCAAATTTAAGTTTAAATCAAATCCAAACACCCATCAAACAGGAAAAAACAAAAACACGCCATGCTAATTCAAACAGAACTTGAACTAGATTTCACAACCCAAAAAACAATAGCATAATATATGACTTCATTCCATTTAAAGCATTGCAGCGTTATATTAAATGTTAACATCATAACTTCTCCAAAACATAGCCTTTACATGGTCAACAAACTAATATGGTTAATTCTTGGCTAATTAGTTTATCAAAATGAGTTTTTCAAATGTAAGTGCATAAACACAACATCATAAACCCAAAAAGTGAACTTGGTTTACAAAATTCTATTAAGCACATAAGCCTTAGTAGAGAAGCTATTTCAAACACCCCAATGTTATGTGATGTTCCAAACACCCCAATATCATAATCAACTTATGACCAACTCTAAACACAATTGCAGAATATAATACTTCATTCCATTTAAAGTACTATAGCGTTATATCAAATGATAACATCATAACATTTTAAAACCATAATCTTCATTATTCATAAACCTAAAACATCATAACAGAATACCAAAAAACTGCAGTGAAACATAACAGAAAAACAAAAGGACAGGACCTATGAAAGCTTACTCCTTCTTTTCCATGTTAGCCACGTAGACTAATACCAACAAAAGTACCAGCCAATAGTTGTTCCAAAACTCCGAGTTTGGCAGAATCACGAGCAGCGATCTCTCTCATGCTATGAAAAGACCTTAAAGTATCTGCACGCTCTCCCAATGCCCCCAGCTCAGCTATCAACCTCTGATTCCTACTCAAGGTCATCCTAAGTTCAAAACAAAGATCACGCATTAAACTAGCAAAAGATTCATCTTCAGTACGTCCTTCAATAAATGACACCTTCATCTTATCTTGCAGGCGAGACAAAACGGCAACCTCCATTAGTTGATCCAATATCAAAAAAGTAGCCATGGGAAAACATATTAATAAAGACTATAGATGTGAGAATGATATGAGAAGCTACAACAGAATTGACATATAAATAGGCAAACTTAATTACCTTTACTCTTGCAAGTAGAAACTCAAAAGCCATGATTGTAAAGAGTAGCTGATGAGCTTCAAAATTATATATAACGGCACAAACAGTTAAGACATAACCTTAAACATATCAAAGCCATTTAACTAAAACTCCAAATGTTTTGTAACTCCTTTGCCTTTTGTAATTGCTTTTAGTTTAACTTACTAAACCATTCAGGGCAATGTGGCAAACAAGTATACTTTAACCAGTATATACCTTAACCCATAACTAAATTAACCCACACCCTATAAACCAAATGAAAAATAGATTGACTGCTCCTCCTTATCCGCGACTCATAACCAAACTAACCCATTGCCTGAAACACAAACCTCGCTTACCAAACTTTCATCTCACAAACCAAAATCACATTCGTTACAATAATACCATTTCCATAAACCTAACATAAACACACAAATTAGTTAAATTAAAAATCATATAAAACGAGATCAAACTAGGATCTGAAGACTTCACAGGAAGCTTTACAATCCCCTAGGCGGAGTACCTAACCGTTGTAGTGTAGTAAGGCAAGACTCGAGGGTCGTTATCGTTCTCTAAGGAAATAGGTTGGGAAGGCTCAAACACGGTCTAACAGAATTCTAAGAGGTTGAGAGAAGATTCTTTTTGTGTATTTATATTTTTAAGAAAGTAGGTAAATATCATGGTTTTGAGAGGTTGGTTTGTTTTACTAATTAATAAGCTAAATATAATCTAAAATATTGGTGATAACTTTATGATAAAAAGATGTATTTACCTAATCATGCACTACTCCTCAGATTACTTCTCCTAGATATGTTGCTTTGTCACACTTGTGATGATCTGTATAAGTATTTCCTAAGTCATGAACGAATTACACGAACCCGTCGTCTATTTAATATTCCGTTAAGGTAACGCACAAGTAAGGTAGTATGAAGACTATTACAAGGCCCCTAAGAGTATATTAAATGCATGTGAAATATCTTAAGAGGGATCAACCATATTAGGTGTAAGGTAGTATGAAGACTATTACCGATGGTATCCTTTCTACATACTCGCGCTTCCCTAGACTTCTATGCCAATTTAATATCTTATGGCTAGTTTTCTAGAGCCTAACGCGCACATTCATCAACAAGAAGCAACATCAAAAGGATGTACAACCTAAGTTTCATGCAATCATAAGTAAATACAAAGGAGAGTTTAGCCTAACATGTTATAAAGAAAGCAAGAACATAAATCAATCAAACAACACATAGACATATTGAATGATTAATGATAAATAATCTTACTTGATTAAAACATGGATTAAAGGTAGTCACATTAGGGTTTTAAGGCCCTAAAAACGACCTAAAAAGCTGCTAGAATGACTAAAGTTTGTCTCCCAAAAGTTATACAAAGTTACACCCTTAAAACCCTAGAATCCGTTATGTATATATAGTTAAAACGACGGGACGACGTCGCTTTGAAGTCGTGACGCCGTCACCACGTGGATGATTCTAGATCCTCTTTAAGTTGGTCACGTCCTGGCGCCATCGCTGGATCTCTGACGCCGTCACGATGAAGATCTTGATGCCGTTTCTTTATGATGGTGACACCGTCTCCACGTGTTGTATGCAATCACGACAATGTTCGCCTTTTAGCTTGCGACGCCGTCTCTAGTCACTGTTTGCATATATCTTTATGAGATTTGGTGTAGGTCCGTAATCTTATCCATTTCTTCTCTAAATGAGCCCAAGTCATGTGTAATATCCTCCCCAGCAACCACGTCAAAACACATGAAACTAAACGATTAGCACATAATCTTGCATATTTGCATGATTAAAGGGTAAAATGACTCTGAAATAGTGTATAAAAAGACACCTCATCAATTATAATGACCAAAGGCAAGCAGTCACTCCCTTCTTTCAGAACGAATGAACTCCAGAAGCAGGAGTCTAGCTAACGACTCTCTTAAAAATTAAGCGCTTCTCGGAAGGCAACTCGTGCTTTATTTAAGTGTGGAGGAGTCCCTCCTCCACTCATCTCCTCTATTTTTATTTTCTAAAAAAACCTCCATAAATATTTTCTTTTTGTGTGCTTTTGTATGTTTTCTCTTATGCAGGTAATCTAGCTTAGACCTGGAAAATTATGGCGTATACTCAAGGATAGCTCTTTTACAACTACATTTCTCTATGCCCCAGGAAGTACCATTTTCCCTTAATTTTCCCTATTTTCTAGTTTATCAGTTATCAATTCAGGGCAATGTTCAACTTAAGTGTGGAGGGGATCCAAGTATGAAAAAATAATCATATCTCTCCCATGTTTACCCTTGCCAAAAATTTTTACTAATATTTTATAAAATCTAAAAATATATATATTTAGCTTTTCTTTTAAATGTAAACTATGCACTTAGTAAGGCAAGTCCAACCTGGTGGGACACTAAAACTAGCACAAAACAAGTTACTAAATTTTAGAATTTAAAGCCATAAAGAATTTGGTTTCCACCTTTTGTGTACCTAAGATAATTGATGCCTTTAGCTTGTTCGAGTTAGAAGATTTTGAATGCAATGCAAGTGTCCAACCGTCGTTACGGCTGTGAATTTGTAATTTGTTGGCCATTTAATAAGAGCAATGGTATTGTTGAAAATTATATTCGAGTGAGCCGGTAATATTAGAATACTCTAGAACTATCTGTTGATCATCATTTACAAGACCCTCAGTGAGATTAATTTATAGAGAAATCAGATGATGAGAGGTAAATTAAATCTCGTAAGCTCCAATAACTCAGTACTCCCTTTTAGAGCTATTCCTCTGAAGAAATCAAAATTACTAGAAAGAAGATCCGTCCAGCCTTATTTATTGCAATGGTAAAAAAATAAGAAATAAAAGATTAAAAGATTAAAGGCTTAATGTTTCGGCATAAGAGATCAAATATGTTATTCCACCCTCTCGGTAATCAAGTTCTACCCCTTTGAGTTTTGTCAGTACACCACGCCCCATCGGTCATAGTTTAATGTGTCCATCACAGAGCTTATGGTAGGCTTTCTAGATATTCTGCGCATCTGAGTATCATCACATTTATAAATCCAATCTGAGTGGCTTAAGTGAATTAAAAAAAATCAAACACAGACCTATTAGTGAGGTGCTCTGTTATGAGTCTATGCCAAAAAGATTATCTAAACCAATACACACTTGTTAAATTAAATTTCTCCCACGTCAATAATAAAATGAACATGTTATTCTCACTGTTAATTGCTGAGGGCAAGCAACAGCTAAGTGGGAGGGATTTGATAACGTCTTAATTATACGTTGTTTTTGCGGCATATATATATATATTATAATCATTTTCTCATAAACCTCTTGATACTGTAATAGAATGAATTATGTGTAAGGTTCACTGAAGTCATCCGATCATAAAAGAACAAAGTTCAAGTGTTTACAGTTATTAGAAAGCAAGATAGAAGAAAAGAAAGGACCAAAGCTAAAAAAGACCTCAAGTACGCCGCACAAATATTTTGTGTGCCGCACTTCTTATCAAGTTTAGAAAATTAAAGACTACTAAATGAAGATCGCATTTACTCACCAAGTACGTCGCACAAACTTCTTTGTGCGTCGCACTTCCTGTCAAAGTTAAGAAGAAGAATAAATGGAATTAAATGTAACCGGTATTAACACCCCAAGTATGCTGCACAAAATTTTTTGTACGCTGCACTTCCACCCCAAATTTAGCCTATAAATAAAGAAAGATTTTCAAGCATTTCATATCAATCTCTTCATAAAATCCATTTCACAATCCTCTCATCTATCACACAAACAAATCTATCTTTAAAACATCTTGAAGATTGAAGACCGAACAACGAAGAACAAAGAAGAACATCTTAGAATTTAGAATAAATAAAGGTTGTACTAAGATTCTATACTTATATCGGGTAGAGTTTGATCCATATTCTTACCCGGATATAGTATGTTTCTTGTTTATCTACTTTTAAATGTTTAAGAACCTCATAGGCCATGAGAGGCTAAATTTCTCATGACTACTCGATGAAAATAATATAATGAATAAGCGTTTGGTATAATTGCACTCTTGTTAATCTTAAGCTTATGTTAAAAACCTATCGTGTCCAGTCTTATCAACTTTGATTATATACTCACATCGGTATAGGTCAAAAGACCCGTCGTGAACTATATAGTTTTAAAGATTTGTCTTTGATCTTTATCGTTTGTGACGAGAAATCCACTTACGTTATTTGATAAACAAAATAGATTTGATATAATAGTAACTGGATTATTTGAGTGACACATTTGATCGAGTTAACTAAATATAAGTCTTAAGTTAAACAAGTTAATTTGTGAAAATGTTTTCTGACGAGAAAACCCTTTTATAAATTAATTTCTTAAGTTTGAGCGTAAATATCACCATTGCTTATGAGTTATATGAAATTATCCGAGTAGTCATCTTTCTCATTATTGAATTCAGTTCTGTTTAATTTAAATATGTTAAAGTTTATTTTTTAGCTGATTATTCGAATACTATGCAAATCTCTGTGGACGACATGGTCTTACCTAAAAAGATTATACTACATACGTGGGTTATACTTTTACCCGTGTGTTTCTATATAATAAATAGGTATTTTTAGTCTTATAAATTTAAAGCTTTTGAAACACATCACTCTACCATGATTACACCCCCGTTCGAAAACTGTTTATGATTCACATCTTGGACGACCTTCCAATGGAGTGGTCGTCCGACCTTATCTTAAAGTTAGAAGACTTTTTGACTTGTGTTGCGAGAATGTATTGCTATTCTTTAAATGAAACACTAGATACCAAGATTTGTATTACGTTGTTCTAATGACAAAATGTTTGACTTTACGTCCTTCGTTGCTAGTGTCGAACCACTTAACTCGGAACAACACAACTTTGAACGAGATATACAAAAACTCAAGAATTTCTTCAAGCTGACCATAATACATTTCTCTGTCCTTCTAACTAGGTGAAAAAATGCCACTGTTTTGAGTTGTATGACGTTCCTCGTGGCTGTGTACGATAAACCTCACACGGTTGACTACGCATGAGTTGACTGAGATTGGAGCCGGTGATGGTCCACAAGCCAAAGCGAATAACTTGTCAGTTAAACTTGGGTCTTTGTCTATGTAATGTTAATGGATCTATGATAAAGATAGGAATAGATAGAGATGGTAATATATAGTCGTTATTTTTACAGCGAAATACATATAATAAGTTTAAGTTTACATGCGGTTCAAACCAACGAGGAAATTCTTGTTTCATGTATTTGTTATGAAATAACCTGAAAATGTTCATGATAATAGAATAAGTCGTCGAAAAGATAACTTAGGAAAAAGAAGTTTTAAAATAAAAACGCGTACCTCTCGAACTCGACCAGGTACGTGTCGATTTCAAGATTGTTGTGAAGTACATACCATATCACTTTCTTCATTTCTTAGTAATCTAACTGAATAATTGACCGTTTACCAATTGTTCTACATATTGATCGGAACAACTGAAATTGACATGTTAGGGGAGGACAATCCATATTACGGTCGGGATGATTAAATTTTGTCGTACCACCCTGAAAATAATGAGAACAGAAAGTCATTGCTTCTTCTGCAACATAACCCTCCGCTATTGAACCTTCCGTCTTAGGTTTATTTCGTACATAATTTATTAGCTTCTTCATGTATCTTTCAAATGGATACATCCACATGTATGGAATAGGCCCGCCTTCAAGAGCCTCTTCAGGTAAAGGGATAACCAAGTGAATCATAATGTCAAAGAAAGCATAAAGTCTATAAGGAAGTAACCATTGCATCATTATATGATAGTCATAAGACTTCATGCTCGTTATATTGCTATCATTATCGGTTACTTTTTGCTTAAAGTTAGATCTGAACCTATCTGGTAAAATAACTCATTTGATGAACTGACAAAACTTCTTTCTGTTATCGGGTGTGAAGGAGTACTTAGCATGAGGCTTCAAGCACTTCTTGTTTTAGTTTTTACCGAGCAACAACTCCTTTCGAATTCCCAGAGTTTTCAAGTCTTTACTTGCCTTAGTGGTGTCTTTAGATTTTTCATTCATTAACAAAGTGCCCAAGAAACTCTCCAACATATTTTTTCTGATATGCATGACAATTAAACTGTGTTTTAGTGTAAGAAAAGACCAATACTCAAGCTCGTTGAAAATAGATCGTTTAGTCCAATTTAGTTTGACAAAATGATTGCATTTTACATTCGCCCCCTCATAACTTGGATGTTTCCCCTTCTCATGTGTGGGCAATCTATCAAGTTGAGTCAAGATATCCTCTTGGGTAAATTTTCTAGGAGGATCTCCATCATCGGTTTGACCATTAAATTCTGGTGACCTCCTCCATTTATGCTTCTTCTTTAAGAATCTTCTATGACCAACAAAAGCTGTTTTGCTTAAAACACGCTTAGATGGAGTATCTTTATTACATGTAGGACATGCCATGTAACCTTGCCCACTCCACCCAGACAAACTACTTCGAGTAGTAAAATCATTGATGGTCCATAAAAGCATCACTCTCATTTTGAACTCCTTGCTTGCAACAACGTCTATAGTCTTAACACTTGCGGGTTTCCATAATTCAATTAAGTCATCAATCAACGACCTCAAGTAAACATAAATGTCCTTCCCTAATGCTTTTCGTCCAGTAATTAACAACATCAGCATAAAAGAAGTCTCTTTCATACATAACCACATAAGCAGATTGTATGTTGTTAATATGACTAAGGTTTTCGATCGGATTGAAAACATCAACAGCCAACCCCAATTGAACGTTTCTTTTTTCTGCTGCAAAATCTAGATAAACGTCGTCAAAATTCTTCCATGCTTTACCATCAATCGGGTGTTGCATTTTACCGTTCTCCGTAGACTATGCAGTTTCATGCCAAGTCATATGCTTTGTAGTGTGATTAGTATTGTATAAACGTTGTAGTCTAAGAATGATTAGAAAGTAACGCAACACCTTGTTAGGAACTTTCTTACCCGTCGTGTTCTTATCTTTCCATCTACTCGTTTTACACATCGAACAAAAATACAAATCCTTGTTATCATTTCCCCAAAATAAGAAGCAATCATTTGCACAAGCATGTATCAACTCGTACCCTAACTCGATCGTTTTAAATATCTTATTTATTTCATAGAATGGTGGTGGATCTTTTATCCTAACCTGGTGGGAAATGCCTCCTAGAGAAATTCTAGCAGATCATTAAATGAATAATCAGTCCATTTACCTTTGACCTTAAGATGTGAAAACTTTGCCATAAAGTCCAATGAAGTCATAAAGTCACAACTCGGGTATAGCTCCTCGTTGGCACTGGCATATTGTGGAAACTAGAAGGGGGTGGGGGAGGGATTAAACCTGTTAATTAGTGTTTTAAAAAACTTTGCTTATAAAAACACTAGATTCGAATATATGCAACATCAAGTCACAATACGAATAACCAATATATCTAGCTACTTGCAACACAATCACAAACAATAAATATAAGGAATAAGTAAAGGATAAAAGATAAGAGATAGAACAATCAAACCACAACACCGAGATTTATACTGGTTCAGCTATGAAGCTCTTCTTCGCCCTACTCAATTCCCCAAGTATCTGACTCGACATTTAACTATGTCAACAAGCTCCCTTTAGGCAGAGAACACCGTTTACACGTCGCTTACGTTGTTTTCCGACACTAAGCTAAATGTCGTGTTAAGATCATAAAAGTGTCGATTATGATACTTTAGGTGGTTTTAATTATTTTTAATGTTTTTACTTTATTTTATAAGTAGAAAGTAGTTTGTAATAAGGAGAAATATGCTTAAAGTGAAAAATAGCATATTATCCAAAGAATATGGACTAGATTGAAAATTAGGAAAAATAAAGGAAGTGATGCTAATCCTCCCTCTCCTATAAATACACACCTAATCAACATTAGGTGGTTAAGTCTTGTAACTCTCACTTTCCCTCCCATTTCTCTTTTCTTTATAAAGTTTAAAAATTATGAAAGTCTTGCCTTCCTCTCTTAATTCTCTCTATTCTACATTGTGTGATTCGAGATAAAACATGACCTAACATGTGGTATCATATGCCATTAGAGATTGAGAGTGATCTATTTTGTGATTGATTGATTTATTGAGGATGACGTGATTAATTTCAGTGAATTTTGATTCTTTCAAGTGAATATTTGAGCTTATTAAGCATTTTCGACATCCTATATCATGATTACACTCGTTTTCGACAAAAATTATGGAAAAGACGTGATCATTTTGGTTTAATTGAGCAATTTCGGTATCCTTTCGTGCGTTATATACAAATTCAACAATGTAATTGATCGATACGAAGGAGTTTATCGAAGTTTTATTATTTTCAGAAGTTTTTTTGTTAGATCGAGTTGTAATAGTTATACGTGTTTTTGATTTTATCGAAAAACATATATTACGTGTTTTTTTATCAAATTCGGAAGTTGTTACCGAGATTGAGCTTGTACACAAGTTTTCTGTTTTATAAAAAATTGTGTATTAGGTTCAAGCTTCAAATTCGGAATCCAGTCTAAGAGTTGTAATAGATACATAATTTATCGGTTTAATCAAAAATTATGTTAGGAAATCAAAATGCGATATCATATCATACTTTTGACACAATTTCGGTGTGACACCCCGACAATGGCGGAAACTCAGGAGTGCGACATAATGATCAATCATAACACAAGATACAAAATAGAGAAAACAACAATGCATAAACTTCAAGTGCTATGAAGACCATCTATCTCGAACAACCTCGAGTGATGTCCCAAATCGCAACTAAAATCCACAATCTCTTACAATTATTAAAATGCCCTCATAGGGGTCCATAATCCAAACTTAATCCAAAACATCCAGATACTATAATCAAACAACAAGCAAGCAAGACTTCACATGAAAATCCACTCGGGATACTTCTAAGTCTGCTATCACAATCACCAAACTATTCTTCTTTCACTTCACCTGAAAATGATACTCAAAAACGTCAACCATAATGTTGGTGAGCTCGTAGGTTTGACCTTAAACCGAAAAGCTGTGCCAATATTTCAACAGTGGACAATATTGCTATATGACAGTGAATATATGCAAACAACCTTAGCAGCACCGCTAATCAATAACCGTATGTCACTTACGCACCTAAAGGGTCTACCAGCTGGAGCACTAAATTTAGGACAGGACCACACACAAACCTGGGTAGGCATACTCATCCGCTCCAATAATGACACAAATACTGGGTAGGCGTACCCATCCGATCCAATAATCTCACAAACACTGGGTAGGCATACCCATCCGATCCAAACAATCATGCATCACATAATATTCACATAGCAGTCATAAGCGCATATCTTGTCCCAAAAAACAAAACCACATTTCGCACAGTTCAATTCAAAACATTTCAAAACACATTTGAGTATCATTTTCCCCCAACGGAAAAACAGTAAAAAGTGGGGCTACGAGAACACACCTTAAGCAAGTCTTTAGCAACCAAATCTCAATCAAACAAACAAATGCAACGACGCCCGCACATGACCTAGTCCAATTAATGTCCCAATTTAATCATCCATTTCCAAAACAATCTTCACGTTTGATGCATAGAGTTTAGACGCGTTGTACAATTACTCATAACAATTTAGTGTTGTGATGGTTGACGACATAACCCTACAATCATATCAATCCCATTACTCAATAATACATACTTATACTATTTAAAGAAAATAGATAAGTAATTTACGTAAATAATTATAATTAAGAATTATAAATATATCTCGGTAAGTCTATTCGGTAACCTTATTCACCGTGAAAATAATCATATTAGAGTTGAAAATGAAACGTTTACTCATAATAAACACATTAGAGAACTTTGGAGAAAAATTACATTTTTCGTCTTTTAGTGAATTTTTTAAATAAATTAAATAATTAAATAATATTTTATTATTTAAAAACAAAAATAATGTTTTTAGGAAAATTTCTAAGTATAAACTTTTTACGAAATTTCGACATGACCCATACGCTCATACAACATTTTCCAAGATTTCAACCCTTATTTTCAACACTTTTCATAAATTCGACACTTTTCGACAAAACTCCAAAATCTCAATCTTTAACGTTTACTAAAACGTTTTTCCCAAAATATAGTTCAATATCACTTCGTAAATACATTTTTACTTTTAAAAGTCCGTCAAAACTCTCATAACGACTAAATATCGCTTATTAGGCTTTAAGGCCCAACAAGGGTCCATTAAGATATTTATAAGTCCAAAATATGATCCAAGTCCAAAACCAAGGTCCATTTACATATATAAGCATATACTTATAACAAGAAAATAATCCGGACCACACTAAGCCTTCTCATTAATTCACAGCTTAAATAGACTTATTGGGCCGTGAGTCCATAAGCTCCAAAATACATATATTAAGCTTGAAAATAAGCTAATAAGCTACGTATCACATTTGGTTACTACCATAAGCCTCAAAATAGTCCATAAACATACGCCATAACACAAAATAGTCAAAATCACTTTCCTAGTGCTTTTGGAAATTTTTTCGTGGCCTATAAGCCCAAAATATGCCAAGAAATAGCTTAAAATAAGCCTGAATAAATTATACAAGCTACTATAAAAAATAAGCTATCTAGCAACATATATTATTCAACCATCACGACCACAACATCAAAATTACAAAAACTCTTATTTTCCTTTTTATAACCCACAAACCAAACACCCTCTTTTTATTCATTTCGCTTTCAAAAATCAATTTTTACGACGATCAACTTGTACAACTAACATCTATGCATCAAATAAACCCAAAAGGACAAACTAAATTTAAATTTGAAAACTTACAAGAAAATCTTTAAAAATATATATTTCAACACGAACCTGACAACCCAAACGTTGTTTAAATGAATACCTGAGCACTAGAATCAACCCCAAATATCTATGTCTTCATGTTTTATTGATCAAAGTTCAAAAATATATTATGTGTATGTGGCTTGGTTCGGACGCACAAGGAGAGAAAAAGAGGTGAGAGTATTTTTTTAAGATCAAAATGATACTATATGTTTTCAAAATGCAAGGTGGAATATGTGTAGGTACTATCCTTAGACAACCAAGCTAAAAAAGGGCCTCCTTGTCTCCCCTCTTGACCCATAACCGGCCATGGGATCTTAGGTGGTCTCGGGTCTCTCTTTTGGTGTCGAGATCACTTAAATACTCGTAAAACTCAACCGTAAAATACCCCCAAAGTTAATTAGCATTTTTATTCACCTTAAAAATACTTTTCCATTAACCTAGAGTATTTACATGACATATTTACACTTTACACCCTTCAAAACTCATTTGGACATTAACGGACGTGTCAGGCTCATTTTTTCGGCATTTCTCAAAATTCACGGGTCAAACCACCTGGAATACAAATAACACAATAATACCTTCCAAAAGGGATTATTAATCACAATAGACCATAAATCACCATAATTCTCATAAAATCACCACCGTCAACATGGTACATTATCTGAATAAACTAACAAAAGTCAAATAGTCAAAGGACAATTAATGAAATATTCAAAACACAAAAAGGGCAAAGGTTACATTCTACCCCCTTAAAAGAATTTCGTCCTTGAAATTCAACTACTAACATCACTAAACAAATGCGGGTACTTTAATTTCATCTGATCTTCACGTCCCCACGTGAATTCAATACCACGTTTCGAATTCCACTGAACCTTGACGATGGCAATCCTACTACGCTTCAGCTTCTTAAACTCTCTTTCCAAAATTTCTACAGGCTCTTTCATAAAATTCAACTTAGCATCAACTCGAATCTCATCTAAAGGCACTTTCAGTGTTGGATCAGCCAAACACTTCTTAAGGTTCGACACATGGAACGAGTCATGAACACCATTCAACTCCTCAGGCAAATCTAACCGATAGGCCATATGGCCTACTTTCTAAACTACCTCAAACGGTCTAACAAACCTAGGTGATAACTTCCCTTTCTTCCCAAAGCGTGCTACACCTTTCCAAGGTGACACTTTGAGCAAGACATAATCACCTACACTAAACACTAGAGGCTTCTTCCTCTTATCAGCATAACTTTTCTGGCGATCACACACAGCCTTAAGTCTATCCTTAATCTGCGAGATCTTCTCAGTAGTCTCTTTCACTAACTCAGGTCCTATAAACTGACCTTCTACAACCTCAGCCCACATAATTGGCGAACGATGCTTTCTACCATACAATGCCTCAAACGGAGCACATCTCACACTAGCATGATAACTATTGTTATACGAAAACTCAACCAACAAAAGATGAATATTCCAACTTCCTCCGAAGTCCAGGACGTACGCTCTAAGCATGTCTTCTAAAGTCTGAATAGTACGCTCACTTAGACCATCGGTCTGAGGATGATAAGCCGTACTCATGTCTAAACGAGTTCCTAATGCCTCATGCATTGACTGCCAAAACCTTGATGTGAAACGACTATCACGATCCGATATAATCAAGATCGGCACACCATGTCTAGCAACTATCTCATTCAAATACAATCTAGCCAATCTATCCATCTTATAATCGTCATGCATAGGTAGAAAATAAGCAGACTTAGTCAATCGGTCCATAATGACCCAGATTGTGTAATGCCCACTACTAGTCCTAGGTAACTTAGTTACAAAATCCATAGCTATCCCTTCCCATTTCCATACGGGAATCTCAGGTTGCTAAAGCAAGCCAGATGGCCTTTGATACTCAGCCTTAATCTTCAGACAAGTCAAACACTTACTAACATACTGAGCTATATCATTTTTCATTCTAGGCCACCAATACCTATCTCTCAAATCGTAATACTTCTTATCAGCGCCTAGGTGTACAGAGTACTTTGACTTATGGGCTTCATCCATTATCAGGGTTCTTACATCGCCCTTCAATTCGATCCAAGTAGTACAAGGTTCCATCATTTCTCTGTTATATCACCTCATCCAAACCTTTTTGCAATCCTGCAGACTCATCCACAGCCTCCTTCTGAGCCGCCAGTATCCTATCCTTAATACTTGACTGAAGGGTCATATTCATAACTCTAACTTTCTTAAGCTTTACTATTTCCTTCCTACTTAGGATATCATCCACCACATTCGCCTTACCAGGATGGTAGCGAATTTCACAATCATAATCACTAAATAACTCACTCCAGTGACGCTGTCGCATATTCAACTCTCTCTGACTAAAGATATGCTGAAGACTCTTATGATCCATATAGATGACACTCTTAGTCCCATAAAAATAATGTCTCCAGATCTTAAGTGCAAACACAACCGCACCTAACTCCAAATCATGGGTAATATAATTCTTCTCATAGATTTTCAACTGCCTAGACGCATAGGCTATCACTTTACCTCTTGCATTAACACACAACCTAGTCCTTATTCAGACGTATCATAATATACCACAAAGCCTTCTGGTCTATCGGGGAGAGCTAGAACAGGCACATTACACAACTTATCCTTCAAGGTTTGAAATGCCAATTCTTGTTCCTCACCCCAATCGAAAGTCTTACACTTTTGAGTCAACATAGTAAGAGACTTAGCTATCTTAGAAAAGTTCTCAATGAACCTACAGTAATACCCTGCCAATCCTAAGAATGAATGAACTTCAGTCAGAGTTCTAGGGGTTTTCCAATTCTTAACAGCTTCAATCTTACTGGTGTCACACCCCGCCAAGGCGGAAACGCGAAAAGAAACGAGAAAAGGAATCATCACAACACATTGGCGTCTAATAGAGAAACTAAAACATGCATAAAATACAAGGTATAGATACGTAGTGTCATGAAAATACCCAAACACATCAACAAAATCTTAAAGGCGTTTGACATTGAAATGAAGGCAGTTCACGCCAAAGTCAAGACATGCAAACATTCATACATCCTAACAAAGCAAAACAATTAACATTTATCATCCAAAACAATAACGAAA
>BQNB010004298.1:94186-108689 GCA_026074375.1 Tanacetum coccineum | reverse complement strand
CGGAATATTAGGCATAAATCTCACCAAGTATAATAAAGGGTAATGTGCATTCGGCAAAGATTAATTCTAGTTATTTTAAGAAAAATTTGTCAAAACTTTTAAAATTGGCATAATTTTCAAAGAAAACTAGAAAAATCGAAGTCAAAACATACGTCAAGTTTTAATTCTACTCCCATCCCCCCACTTGATTTGTACAATGTCCCTATTGTACATTAAGGAAATGAAATAAGAAGGAAAGAGTAGAATTAAGAAAGAAACTCCCTGAGCTTCGCTTTGAAATTTAAAATTTGGCGGAAATCTTTAGATTATTTTCGTCTTCTCGCAAGCTCTTTATCCCCTGTGATCACAGAAACAAACCAAAGCAAAAAAATCATTCTACAAGAATTATGAAGTGTACAAGAAATACAAACCTAACTCACTTTCATAGGAATCACGGTTTTAGTTAGCATATGCAACAAGCCTTTTAAACCACTTGGTGGCATAAGTAGACGAGTTTAGTCTTGTGAGGGATTCCAAAGAACATACCCACAAAGTCCATTTACATATACAAGGTTTAGACATGTTTAAAACTTAAATTTTTATGATTCAGAATGAGGTTATGGCGTAACCGTAAAATGGGTTACGTCATAATCAAGTGGTAAAAATTTTAAGTTTTAAGGTATTACGGCGTAACCAGGGAATGGTTTACGTCGTAACTGTAGTGGTTACGGCGTAACTAAAGTTGTTACGCCATAACTGCTGCAAATTCAGCAAAGTTACCACATGATTATGAGTTAAGCCGGTCACGATAATTTCCTCTTTGCTTCTAGATTCTGCAAAACAACGTAAGAAACATGCAAACCAACTACTGCAAAAAGGAAATTTCATTAAATAAAGGACGGGTTGTCTCCCGACAAGCACTTTTTTTTATTATCGAGTCTTTAAGTTAGACTCATTCTCATTCTACGTTTCGTCGTCAGATTCCTCTTTGTCGTCCCTGAGGACTTCTTCCATTTCCTCCATTATCAATTTCCTAAACCTTGATCCATATTTCCTTCCCAAGGACAGGGTTTCATTATTCTCGCCACTAACACATATGGAGCTACATTCGTTGTTGAACTTATATTTTGTCACTTCAAATGTTTTTGTATGCACCTTTGGTGGATTGTAATATTCACTTCCTAATTCTGTTATTTCTTTATCCTCATACCAATAATAATACCACCAATCTTTATCCTTACATCGAGCTCTTTTACACTTTATCCATATATCTTGAAGAACTTGCCCTTTTTCTCTAATTTTTTTTCGTATTCATCGGCAAATTGTTCTATTTCTTTATGGAATACTCAATTGTATTCATCTAAACATCTTTCTAAAGGGTCTTTATCAGGATCTAATGCCTGAGTAAACTGATCAATCACCCATAACCTAAATAAATCTTTCCTAATCGATTTACTTATGTCTAAGTGTCATTTCTTAAGCTTTACCCATTCTTTAAAAGTGTAGTCTCTAGGCTTAGGTTTCTTATCATGAGAATTTTCATTACACCATTCTGAATAACTACTGGTCTAAACAGAATCCTTAACCTGACAACTACCATATCTTATTATTAAAAAGTTTGGAAATGATACCCCACCTCCTTTTATTTCTTTCCTTTTGTTATTATTAGGGAAAAACTAATATTTTGTTTTACCAAGATCATTAATCCTATAAATTTCATGCCCCCATCACATTTGTTCCTAAATGGGCTAAAAGATAGCCAAGCCTTAAAGTCCTTATCATATTCTTATATAATAGGTTTACAAAAATGTGTTGTACCAGTGTCATCACTTATCTTTAATCTTTTAGTGATTGGTTCATTAGTGTTGATCGAGTTTAACATAAAGATTCCCTCAGTAGGAGCAAAGTTGGGGTCATTCCTATTTATGTTAAACGTTACCCTCTCATCACCTATCCCAACTGATATTTCTTTTTTAAAAACACTAATCTGGGTGTAAACGGTGGCCAAAAAGGGTCTTCCTAAAATGACAGTTGAATTGGGAGTTTGATCTAGAATTACGAAGTCGGATGGGAACATAAATTTATCAATTTTTACGAGTATATCTCTAACTATCCCAAGTGGTGCCTTTTTTCTCATATCAGCCATTTCTACTAGCATCTCTGTTTTACTAAGGTTTGTTAATTTCAAATACTCAAAAATATTCCTAGGTAGAACATTTACACTAGACCCTAAATCGGCCATAGCATAAAAGTTAAAGTTACCTATGGTGCAGGGAAGCGTAAAATATCCTGGATTAGATTCCTTCGTAGGTAGTTGATCACTGGTGTTATTTTATTGAGAGTCAGAGAGGAAGGATATTCCGTGGAGATTCTTAATTCTTTTAGGAGAGCTGGGTCCTTCATGTTCAACAATTACTACCTTTGTATGTTCAGATTTTTCCTTCCTGGAGTGGAGTTCTTTGGTTAATTGCTCGATCTGGGTTTCTAAGTTTCTAAGTGAGGTGTTTTGGTTCCTAGTGTTAATCTTAACATTCTCTTGAAGCTTTTTAATCCAGACCTCCATTTCAGTACTTCTTCGAGCATATTCCTCTTGATGGTTAGCCAATAGTTCTTCCAAACTTTGCCTCCTTTCACCATATGGTGGACGGTTATCAGTTTTGGCATAGTATCCAGGTGGTCCTACATGAAACTTTCCCCCATTATATTTGTTAAAAGGTGTTGTTCGTCCAAATTCTCCATATCTGACCTCTTCAACTTGTTTAACTTCCTCGTTGAGGGGACAATCCTTATCGAGGTGAGGTCCTTCGCAAATTTAGCATCCAACCTGTATTGCATAAACACTTTCTGTTAGCTTCTTCATGTCTCGTCCTAGGTTGTCCAACTTATTTACCAAAGCAGCTAGTCCATCCTTGCTACTACTGCTTCTGATATTCCTGCTTGTTGTTCCGTCATGCCATTTTTGAGAATGATCAGCCATGGTCTGAATTGTTGTGAGAGCTTGGGCTGGTCTCATCCAGGGGATAGGTCCCTGTGAATCAAGTAATTGACGGTTCATAGTGCTCAAACCCTTATAAAAGATATTTACCTTTTGATGACTATTGATGTCGTGAGTAGGGCACTTGTATAGCAGGTCATTATACCACTCCCAAGCCTGGTATAATGATTCATCTCCTTCTTGCTTGAAGTTGTGAATATCTTCAAGCTGCTTTGCAGTCATGGAAGGTGGGCAATACCTTTGGATAAAGGCCTTTTGAGGAGATCCCAGGTATTGATAGTTCATGAGGCGAGTCTGTCCACCCAGCTTTTTGCGGATCCAGTAAGAGTAAAGGGAAAAACTCGAAGCATGACTGCGTCTTTAGAGACTCTGGGAATATTGAATAAGCCAACGATGCTGTGGTTTATCTTATATCATAACACGGGGTCAATTCTTGGATTTGGCTAGTTTCTAGAGAGAGAAACACTTGAGAGAGAATATCTAGAGAGAGAAAGTGTTTTCTTATGAAAGTAAAATAATGACTAGCTTGCCTCTTCCAAAGTTGGAAGAGGCTATATATAGTACTTACAATATACCGGGTATTCGTACCCGACTTAAAACCGAAAAACGTACTATTAACTATTAAACTACGAGCTATAATAAACAGTAAAATACACGGGGTGACCGAGTCTTTTTCTAATATCTAACAATCTCCCCCTAAGGGAGGTCACCTCTGATAATACCAAACTTAATCACTTCAGTCTTTAGCTCGAGGACATTTAATATCTTGTACATTTAGGGTAGAGAACTTTGATTTCATCTTAAGCTTGTCTTAGACTGTGATATTGAGCTTCTTGAGATAATCCCCTACGCCCAAACAAATCTTACATTATCTTGTAATGTACGCCATCTTGTGTACTGTGAATGAATACATGACATCAAGTAGCGGAAGCTTTGACACTTTATGCTGGTGTTGTGTTGTAGGTGTAATTAGGTTCTTTATAACATCATAACAATGAATGTACGTGTCTTGGCATTCGGTTATTTCTTGACATCTCAAGGGGGACTGGAATTCCATCACCATCTCCTCTTTAAGATATCCTGAAGATGCAGTGAAACAGTTATAAAAAAAGAGAAAAATTGATTTGAAAAGCAGACTAAGGTTTTCTAAAGAAAAGAAATTTTGTAACACTTTGAGAGATTTGATTGTGTGTCAACATGATAAAATAACGTCCAATTCTTATACAGGAACAAGTTTGATTCACAACAGAATCGCACGCATTGTTTCTTCCATTGAACATACTTGGATATGTCTTGTAGAATCGCACAAGTACCTACCTAGAACTTGTTTGATTTGCTCAGCAGGATTTTCCATCTTCATTATGAAAAACTACTCTATCGTTACAAATTTTCCCAACAGAGCACTCGATGTTCAAGCAATACACAAGGATAAATGCGTATGACACATTATATAGACTTGTTTGCACATTGAGAGAAAAGACAAGAGATTGTAGATATGTGTTCCTAAACGAAATTAATTGACGATTCCTCTTGCCTCAAACTCAATAGTGCATTTGGCTTTTAGTAATCGTCGGCTGGAGCAGACTGCCACCTGTTACAATATCAACTAACTCGGAATGAGAAAAGCCAACAGATAAACGTGTTTTGTCTCCAGACAAAAAAAACAAAATTCTTTTGAAAGATTCTTGAGTGGCTAGGGAGGGTTTGTGCATTGCAGATCACTCGCGTCCATATGACGATCCTTCAATGTCAGCAATCATCTTAGGATTCTGGCAGCATAATGGAATTGACCCATTTTCTTCCAAAGTGAATGGAGGCTCTTTTCTTTACATCCTTTATCTTTACGATTCTTTTTAATTCATCAACCCCTGCAGTGCTTACCTGAGACTTCATGACCTAGAACCCTAGAAACCCATTGTTGGGTTTATTCCAGTACTAGCCCATCTTAGTCGGCACTATTTCCCTTATTCTCGCTATTTACTACCCTTTTCATGTCATACCTAAGAAAGACTTCTACACTAACAAATATATTGTCCCTAGGGTAGATCCCCCGGTTATGGCTGGATCATTGGGAATAGTACCTAACCTTACAACCTTAATACTCTAATTTAATTAAAATACATGGTCGGAAAATCTTTTGGGTACAGTTCCCTTCCATAAAACCGATTGAACATTCCAATTAAGGGTACTTATGATATAAATTAATCAACATATAGTAACCTCGATCAGTTTTTGATGTTTTTAGAAACGCTCCCCCATCAAAAAATGTCTTCGGTATTCGAAATTGTTTAGCCCGTTTGGGCGGAGTATATTATGAGTCCTGATAATCACAGTTATTGTTATACACATATTTTAATCACATTTTCTCCCCTTATCAAAAATTTTAAACCCTTTGACATTTTGGATATCATTGATTAAATAGTTAAAAATATTTGGAGAAAAGTATGGACTTAATTTCGCAAGAAACTTTTAAGAGACATGTAAATTGCTCCCCCTCAAAAAAATGGTTTGGTGGTAATAGTAGGACGTTGAGGGATATTAATTAATCCAAACCTTTAGTCATCAAAAGATTAACTACTTCACTTCGGCTTCTCTAACGTACATGATATATTTTTCATAATAAGAGATAACATTGACCTTTTTATTGTAACGAGGATGTCGTCACGTTGTTCTGTTGATCAGCCTGTAGTCAATATCTCTTATTCTTCCTCCAACAAAGCTTTCTAGACTTCGATAGATCCTTCTGATCTGTAGTCTTTTCTCGATTGCAGTGATGAAGTCTTTGCTTCTTCTCTTGTCATCCTCTGACCACTTCCTAGTTTCCATGCCCTTATTGTACTCGTACAGATGAAAGTCTTTAACCATGTGGTCCAGCTTTTCCATGACTCTTGTCAACGTCCCATCACTAAACTTGTGAAGTTCATTCAGCCTCATCAACTTTCTTTGATCATTTTGTTCTCTGTAGACAACGGCTTCTTGCATATGGAACTATCGTAAATAATCATTCTTTAAAGTAATAGCGGCTGCATCCCCAATTTGGACCGTTCAAGGTTGAACTTTGTTTATAACTCTTCAATCCCGAGCTGTAAGTCACCCAAGATCATTCCTGATATACCATGTTTCTTTATCCACATGTTGACTGCTGTGTGAAGACTAGTCTTGTCTGTCTTGGGCAGATGGTTGAGCTTTTCTTGAATATTGAGTAGGAACAGATCTTCAAAATCATTTGGATGAAGATTTTTGAAATCCTTTTCTGAGATCTTGTACTCTTGGTAATCAGCACGTCGTAGAATTATCTCTCTTAGGTAGTTGTATCCGTATTTTTTGAATACCTTGACACTGATCACACTGAGAATTCGCATCTGCGATCTGACTGCTTCACGATCAGAGGACTCACTGTGTTTGTTGATATAGAATTCCTTCCTCCTAAACCACCAGTGAGTGATGCCTAGACGTTAGCAACATGTGACTAAGAACTGATGTCCATATTCTGCGTTCACCTCAAACCCACAATGAAGGAACTAATTCTTAAAGTGCCAAAGTCTAGGTAACGAGCGGCTTTAGCTTTGATATGGATAAGGGCGATTTTTTCGCTCTTTATCACCAGTCTAGCAGAAAATTCCAGATCCTATTGAAGAAGAATTGTGTTGAATGTTACCTGACCTGGTGGTCCCCTAAAGGGCAGATGTGTTTTATTTATATTTGTGAATTTGATGACCCTCTGGGTTTACTCAAGTCAATCTCTTATTTGTCAGCGGCTAGGCATTCCAATAAAAAATACTCAAAAAATTTAAATTCAATGATTGTGATTCGATACATAAACCCCCACAAAAAATTTCCAACAAACAAAAAAAATATTGTAATATATTCAACACAATTTTCAATCAAACAAAAAAAATCAAATATATGTAAATTCAATGGGGGGGGACAAAACAAAATGGAAAAAAAAAATTTGTTTAAAATTTCAAAAAACAATTCATTCAAACATCAAAAAATTTCAACAAAAATACAATCATTCAATATAAATGGGGTTGGATCGGGGAATTGTGGGGGGGGGGGGGGGGGGGGGTGTGGTTTTTGGGGGGTGTGTGGGGGGTGGGGATGGGTGGGTTTTTTTGGGGGGGGGTGGGGGGGTTGGTGGGTGGGGGGGTGGGGGGTTGGTGGTGGGGGGGGGATAGTAAGTTTTTTGTTGAGATGATTGTGATAGGTGGTTGGTCTGCTTCATACCTCGTTAAAGCTTTCATACCGTCTAAAGAACAGCGTCTATCAGGTAATTTGTTAATCTATGTAATTATTCCCATCAAATATTGAAGAAAGACAGCTGTTCTTATTAACAGGCTTTAACAAGGTTGAATCTAGACCTTCTAAATCAGCTTTGGCAGAGCTTTCTTTTTTCCTATTCGTCTGCAAAACCATTTGATAAGAACCAATATCATACGTCTTCCTTAGAAGCTTGTTTTCCCACAGGAAACGTTATACGTTTGTTCGTATGCATTTTGCCCATGTTATGTTCTATTCGGGAAATCATTTGGGGAATGGTCCATTCTGGTTCAGTGAGCAGGTCCTCTCCGCTTTCTGGAATCGGCTTAAATCCACGTATTGTCGACACCTTAGGAATGTAGCCGTTTCCGTTCCTCCATATCTGAGTCATACCCTTCATCCTTGAAATGCATCTGAGATTGTTCAAATGTTCTGATTCGGGATCAGATCTATGCATCAAGAGTCAACACGAGTCTTTTCTTGTGATTATGATCTGCCATCCAGTTAGTGAGAGCTGGTGTTGTTTGGAAGCAAATGCCTCTGATTCCCTTGGTTCTTTGAACTTTGGTCATCATCTTTTGTGGAGGAGGTTTAGTGACCCAGAAGCGGCAGAAACAATCTCCCTTCTCTTTGGTTGACCTTCCCTGTTTGATCCAGCTGAAAGGGCCTTCATCAACATCATCGTCTTCATCATCATCACTATCATGCTTTCTCCTTGTGGTCTTTAACCTTGTCTGCAACTCCTTATCCATGGCATCTTCAACGTTATCAAGGCTTCCATAAAGCATGGATAGAAGGTAGTTTGCAGTAATTTCTGTTTGCATACTTGATCTTATTCCATGTGTCCTAAGAGAGCACTCATTAGATCAAATTCTTCAAGATCAACTTTATCATTTGACCTGATGGAGTAAGTTGAATCTTGTTTCTCCTCACCTAGTTTCCTTTTTGGCTTGATAATCTCCTTTTGGACTCTTTTTAGATTCCTTGATTCTTTACAACTCTGGTCCAAGCAACACAGAGTATTTCTTGATTAAATCTGCAAGTGGTGACGTTCAAGAACCTTAAGGAGAGCATTCAACAAGTTTTGTTCCTAATAATATCACAGCCGTAGGAACTTGGGATCTAATTGAAGCAAAAAAACATCAGCAAGATGATCAGTCTTCTTCACTTCAGATATCTCTTGTTCAATCTTGCACTCTTAACTGAAGGGCGATGAATGATGGGATTTTAGGGAGAGTTGGTTAGTGGTTGTATGTCCATGTATGATTGGTTGGAGAGTGACCATTAGACGGCTTTGAAGATGAGACATCTATGAAGGGAGCAATCCACAGGGAGGAGTTGACGTTACTGTCTGATGACTAGGATCAGGTATATTGGAATCAGACTCCTCTCTAGCTTTAGATTTCTCCTGATCATCTTCGGTTGGTTTGTCATAAAGAAATTGATCCCCAAAGTTAAAAGTGTCATCGAGATTTTTCCTTATAAGAAATAGAAACCAGAATGACTTTTCAGGGTTATCATCGATGACACGTTCGTCTGTTATGAGCTTCAGGTTTTCATGAACCTTTGGGTAGGCTGTCGCGAGGAATTCATCATCCATGTGCTCAGGGTTTGGTCCAGCAAGAGACACATGTAATTTTCCAGAGTTTGATCCAGTCTGGTCTTCTTGCATGGGCTCAGGGTCTGGTCCAGCCAGAGCCTCATGTGCTTTTTCAGGGTCTGATACAGGAATGCTTACTCCTGATGTTACGGTAGACGAGTCTACTTCACCTTGATCTTTGTCACCTTTAGGAGCAGCGGCTTCTGTTTCACTTTCAGTTCGTTCTGAGTCAGATGTTGATGAAGATTCATGGATCACTTTCTCTGATGTGTCATCTTCAGGTTGAGAAGAGGGTCCAGTTGTTGAATCATGAGGAGTTTGATCACGCCTAACAAGGATAAACTGATCCGTAGTTCTTTTCTTCTTTGACAGATCGATCAGGGAATGAGCTACTTGTTCTTCGGTTACAATGGCCTTTCCCTTGCCCACTACTTCAGGCAGTTTGGGAGTTGTTTCAGATACTGGATCCCTGATCGTTACTCCTCCAACAGGTGCCTGACCTTGTGGCAGAAAGGCTGGATCCAAGCTAAGCTTAATAGCTCGTTCCATGTCAGCATCATCACCTTCTCCTTCTCCCTTTTCTTGATGCGCTTCCAAACTCATCTTCTTGGCCAGTTCGAGATCAGGATCATCACCTTCTTCTTGAGGAACAGATTCTTGTTGAGCTTCATCATCTTCATCAACAAGTTGGAAAGTGGGCTTTCCTTTTCTAACTTTCTGTGGAAGCTTATGTTTGGAAGGTTTCTTTGTCGGAGCCGGAGTTGGCTTGGATTGTTTGACTGGAGTAGTGGTTGTGGGCTTTTTGGTTGGAGCATGCTTTGTTGCAGGTTGCACGCTTGCACTTTCTTGAGGGGTTTTCTTTGTATTCTCAGCAACCATTTCCAGATACTTGGGATAATACGAGGATTGTTGAATGGCTTCAGTTATCAGGGGATCGGGAATTGCCATTCCAAACACTTCAACTGACTCACCTTTAGGGACAAACTTGAGATTTCCTAATATAAAATCATCTCCAGTATGATGAACAGCAGAATCAGGACGTCGATGGATGTTGTTATTGCTTGCCAAGTAGTAGATTATCACCTTCGAAAACCGTCCATAAGGAATGAGGAGAGGAGTTACTTTCTTCTTTGGGTCCTTCAGACTGGCTTTGTGACTTGCTTTGTGTGAGAAAAATGTCTGGATCCCTTGAGTAAACTCTTCCCATAACAGCTCTGCATGATCAACATTAGTTTGAGTGACGATTCCCCACAGCATTTGCAGAACTGGGTGTCTGGGTTTGTCACTGCCAGAAGTCTTTCCTGTCAAGCACTGGTTGAGCAAGGATAGAATTGCCCTCCAAGGTTGATACACATAATTCGTCCGTATACTGGAGACAATTTCTACAGGTTCAGGATATCCCAGCTCATTAACAAAATCAATCACCGTGTCACCAGACGGAGGTAACTCAAATGGGTGAGTTGGGTTGACAGGAGTAATCGCTAATGCCTTTCTGAGAAGATCAGCACTTAGATCGAACCATTGTTCATCAACTTGACAACTATAAACCCCAGTCTTCTCGTTATATGACATTGTTTTCCAGAACTGTTGCAGGTAGATAGCAGGAACATTTGCTGAGGCAGTGAATGCTTGGAAGAAGTTGGTATTACTCAGGATGTCCACTGATATCTGAAAGATGGGGTTCTTTTGAATCTTTTGTGCATTGAAAAGTAGGTTGCTTTTCCCGATTGTTAACCACTGAGAGCGAGGTACAATCTGCTCATCTGTTCTTGTAGGAGGTTGAGCGGGAACATTTTGTTCTGCCATCGTATTCTGCAAAAGAGCATTTAACAAAGAAGACAAACATTGCAGAGAAACGAAGTTAGAGAGAACGTTAGCATTGATAAAAGTCATGTAACTGCACGATTGATTAAAACAGTTGTAACTCTGGTTTGATTAAAATCTACTAATTATCCAACAGGATCAATTACTTGTTAACTAAGCCCGGATGGGGTTTAGAAAAGCAACTGGGTCATTCAAATGGGCCTTGATAGATTATTGGGCTCAAATGGGTCAAAATATGAAATTTAGCCCAAACCGCCGCCAGGCAGAATGCCAACTCGCCGTTAGGAGAATTGAGCAAACCGCCGTGAAAATATAAAATATTCGACCAAACCGCCAAGAGACGGCGGTTTACCTGTTGGATTAAAATAATAGAAAAATTATGGCAACCCGCTGTTTAGACAACCCGCTGTTAGACAACCCGCCATAAGGCAACCCGCTGTTTAGGTAACTCGCTGTTGTCAACCCGCCGTTAGGCAACTCGCTGTTGTCAACCCGCCGTTTAGGCAACTCGCTGTTGTCAACCCGCCGTATGACAACTCGCTGTTGTCAACCCGCCATTTACGCAACTTGCTGTTGTCCACCCGCAGTTTAGGCAACTCGCTGTTGTCAACCCGCCGTATGACGACTCGTTGTTGTCAACCCGCCGTATGAACCAGCGGGTTGAGTAAAAAATAATAACATAACCAACTCGCTATTAAGAAATACACGCAACTCGCCATTCGGGCCGGTTTCTTAAGATTCAAACCCCGCACCTCTTATTTCAATACTAATCACATCCTAAGGCATTCCTATGCTATAGATATACATTGCTACCATTCTTTACATCAAACACACATATATCTACTTTTTACACTACAACCCGCCGGTAAGAATCAAGGTAACTCATTCACTAATGTTTGAGATAGAAAACCACACATCAAAACACATTAATATATACCTTATGAACACTTCCCAGCAACTAGATCACACCCTACAACACTACATTGGTGTATTTATCTTAAAATGACCCTAGATCTATTTTTCTACACTTTTTAGTGTGTTTTCATTCGATTCCTTTGATATACACACAACATAATTGATATAGATTGAGGATCGATGATTACCTTTGCAAGAAACACACGAAATCAGCGACTTGAAGTTTGGTTCTTGGCGGCGAGTTGCGTGAAAGAGAGAGAGAGTGTTTGACGTTGACCGATTTTTGTAACTTTTGACCAAATGGCAACTCGCCGCCCCTTTTATACTTCTAAGTTAGAAACTTGGCAGATTTAGTCCCTTTGGTTTCCATCTTCTTTTATTTCTTGTTTTAAGTATTTCTAAGGCTTTTCTAAGATTAGGCAATTGGCCAACTTAGTCCCTATTGGTTAATAAGGCTAGGAAACAAAGAGCAAATGCTTTTTAAACCCTAAACATTACAACACTAGATAACTTTGGACCTTTGAGTTAAAAATTAATTAACTCCCCTTCAAATATTAACCCATTAGAATACAACAACCTTCTTATAATTACACTTTTATAGCAACCAACAGTCTTTTATAACCCCTTAGATTTTTTCACATTCACTCTCCCCCTCAAACAACGACCCGGTTTCTATTGAAAAAGCAGTAGTCGTTGATTGAGATGAAAAGATCAGGCGAATAGCTCCACATAAACCATTGTATTACTATACTCCCATAAAGCATGGATATAAAGTAATCCATGCCCAGACATTAAATCGGGTTGCAATTTGAAGTAATTGCAAGCCTTTTAGTAATTCCAAATGACTTAAAATATTTCCTAAGTATTTTATTAGACTTATTAAAAAAATATTATATTTATTTATTTATTTATTATTATTATTATATATATATTTTTTTTTTAAGTACAAAGGATACACGAAGGCATTTGGTTTACGGATCCCCTCCTTCTTGAAGACGTTTAAGAGTTTCAGGGGTCAAACTCCTCATGCCTAGGCGTGGAAGAAGAAATTCAAACCGTTCTCTTGGTAATGCTTTGGTGAGGATGTCTGCAAGTTGATAATTTGTTTCCACGAAGTAGAGTTCAACCACTCTATTTTCCACTTGCTCTCGGATGAAATGGTGTCGTATGTCAATGTGTTTAGAGCGAGAGTGTTGGACGTTGTTACAGCAAAGAGCAATAGCACTTTTGTTATCACAGTACAGAGGAATTTTATTGAAGTCAAATCCGTAGTCTTTGAGCTGGGATCGCATCCAAAGGATTTGAGCACAGCATCCAGACATGGCGATGTATTCAGCCTCTGTAGTTGATATTGCCGTGCTTCGTTGCTTCTTTGATGACCAGCTAACCAATCTATCTCCAAGAAACTGAGCGCTTCCCGACGTACTTCTTCTTGAATCTTGACATCCCGCATGATCCGCATCTGCATAAGCTGTTAGTGACATGGCGTTGTCTTTCGGATACCAAAGACCCATGTTAATGGTTCCTTTCAAGTACCGAAAGACACGTTTGATAGCTTCAAAGTGCTTTTTGGTAGGCTTAGCCTGATATCTAGCACACATGCAAACGGCGAATACAAGGTCGGGTCTACTGGCTGTAAGGTACATAAGGGAGCCAACCATTCCTCTGAATCGAGTTTGGTCAACTGGAATCCCCATGAGATCCTCGTCCAGTTTCAATCGATCCACCATTGGTGTATCGACAGGGTCAGAGAGATCCATTCCATATTTCTTTAAGGTTTCGAGAGCATATTTTGCTTGGTTAATAAAGATGCCTCCGGGACTTTGAGAAACTTGTAGTCCTAAGAAAAACGACATTTGTCCCATCATCGACATCTGAAATTTGGAGCTCATCTCTTTTGAAAATATGTTACACGCATTATGATCTGTTGAGGCAAAAATGATGTCATCTACGTATATTTGAACAAGTAGAATATGTTTGCCTGATTTGCGTGTGAATAACGTTGGATCCACGGCGCCCTTGAAGAAATTGTTGGCCAACAGGAACTTTGAGAGTGTGTCATACCACGCCCTTGGTGCCTGCTTTAGCCCATAAAGAGCCTTCTTCAGACGATAGACGTGAGTAGGATTTTCCTGGTCTTCAAATCCTTCAGGTTGACTGACAAAGACTTCTTCTTGAAGATCACCATTCAGAAAAGCAGTTTTGACATCCATCTGGTAGATGATCATATTCTTGGTTGCAGCATTGGCAATGAATATTTTGATGGCCTCTATCTGTGCAACTAGAGCAAACGATTCTTCAAAATCAATACCTTCCTCCTGACGATATCCCTTTGCAACTAACTAAGCTTTGTTTTTCAGTACATCACCATATTCATTAAGCTTCACTTTGTAGATCCAATTGAGAGCGATAACCATTACATAGATTGGGCGAGGTACTAATTCCTATACTTTAAGTCAATCAAATTCATGAATTTCATCTTGCATGGCTTGAAACCAGCAGTCTTCTATCATGGCCATTTTGAAGTTCTTAGGTTCGACTTTGGACAGTTCAGTATGGAAACAGCACCACAAAGCATCGAATGCTAACTGTTTTCTGGTAGATACAAGACGAGAGGGATTGCCAACGATGTTATCCAGAGGATGATCTTTGATCCATCTTTTGAGATGGTCTGGTGGGTAATTAACTTGGTTGGGTTCCGCTAAATTAACATTCCCAAATGATGATTATGCCGAACCTAGATCTCCAGTTACAAGGTTATGTGAAGGATGAAGAACATCGTGATTAATTAGGGTGTCTTCGTGAGTGGGTTCTTCTGCAATTTCTTGATGTTGGACTGGATGATATATATCGGATGTTGACGATGAAGCACTTGTCGACGGTGCATCTTGAGCAATCGTTGTAGACAAAGATGTACCTGGTGGAACAAC